>CM069450.1:17910998-18118454 GCA_035610835.1 Ophiura sarsii | reverse complement strand
CACCCTAACACATAAAGAAGTTCGTCACACTTAAGTGATGTGTGACGATCCATTTTTACTCTTCAAATTGAAGGATGTTAATGATTTGAACAACCATAACGAACAACAGTTTATAACAGAAGGGAACAATAGCAGACAAGGCATTGAGAGACTATTTATGTTTCTTTCAAACAAGTTTAAAACTTTCCACGCGGCTATTTTAGTTTTACCACACAAAACAGATGTTTCAAAAGCCTTTCCGAAATTTCAAGTAATCTCAAGAATTAGTGAATCAATACTAGGTATATTTGTACTTATTTTAATGCATTTCTTGTGGTGATTCCAAATATGGTGATGGAAATTCAATCATTTTGACATTTTTGAAACATTTTGTTCGGTTCATAGACGCCTGCCGCGTGGAAAGTGTTAACACACACACCCCCACCCTTTTGTACTTTGCCAAAGAGGTGAAATAAGTCCGATATTTGTGATCGTAACATTTTAATGAAATGGTTATGTCAAAGATGATGAAAAAACCTGGACCTGAATCTCATTGATTTTAATGATGGGCATCGATGGGTAGGCGCAGCCTACTATATCATTTTGGGACAGCCTGTATATGAATAAATGCACCAAATTGGAAATTGGACAATTTGCGCATTTGACATTGAAATGTTCTCTGAATACGTGTCATTTATTTAGTGTTAGCATACAACTGAAGATTTTGAACACTTTGGAGTACGTCTCATGTATTTAATGTTAGCATAAAACTGAAGTTTTGTTGACAATTTGTTTTTGCAAAAGCCGCATGAATATAAAAAATGAAATCTGAAAAATTATCAGCACGTGTTTACCATGTTGAATCAATGTGTCTTATTTTAAGTTATGCGATCAAACATTTTAGCTCATATGGCCATGGGGCCTCAGATATTTTTTTTTAACTTGTTGAATTATTTCACTGAAGTTTAAAAGGGTATCAAAAGAACGTGTTTAGATATATAGATAGATGGATATATTAATGGATAGATATATTGGTTCAAACGGTCTTTGTATAATTATATGAACAAAACAATAAATGAGCATTTTTAGATGGTTTCAGCTTATTTTACAACTTATAGAGCCACTTTTTGGCGCATCCGTTACGTCGGTCGCCTCAATTATGTTGAGTTTTGACATAAAACTATAGTCGGCATACCCACTTATTTAGTCTCACAGTAGTGGCACAATACAAATATTGTGTTATGATGTGCTCAAGACCGGGAGTCAAGACGAGAGAGATTTAGGACAGCGGACAGCATTTTATAATTGCGCTCTTGCAGCGATGAGCATGATGAGTTCAGCACGGTATCAAATCTACGCCAAAATACTGTCGCCCATACCAGGCCGCGTAAGCCGTGAACTGCGTAATGTATTTTTGAAGATACAACTCTCTTTTTTGAAGATTGGAGCAAATTACAAATATCTGTGTTGAAGGAACTAAAAAAATCGATTCAAGGATATAAG
Source organism: Ophiura sarsii (assembly GCA_035610835.1). Classification (NCBI taxonomy): domain Eukaryota; kingdom Metazoa; phylum Echinodermata; class Ophiuroidea; order Amphilepidida; family Ophiuridae; genus Ophiura; species Ophiura sarsii. The sequence goes on along the minus strand of CM069450.1, from coordinate 18,116,972 downwards.
CCGACTGACTTCTTATTTACATAACAATTGGTCTTTGCAGACCATGTTCATTATAGACTTGCTAGGGACTCCATAGTTCATTCATGGTTTAATCAACACAATTAATTTACAGGACATTCTTTATCGTAGTGAAATTGCAAATGAAAAAAGTATCATATAAGCAATATAAGCAATCCTGTTATTAAAAAAAAAAGTGTAATAACAAAACAAAGACATTTACAAGATTCGAACCACTGACCTCATGATTGTGAAGCCAGCGCTCTACCATTTGAGCTAATGAAAACTATACATGAAACAGTTTTAAAATAAAATTAGATAGAGTTTAAAATACGAATATCACTGAAATCGGAGGCTAAAATGCTTTATATTTCGATTGTTGTGCGTTTTTATCAAAGGTTATCGCCCAAAAGTTGATTATATGCTGAAGGAGATTGTAATTCTGATTTCATTATTATGCATTGCACTTCTTTTTGAAACTATTCTAGACACAGTTCGTTCGTACAATAATTTCAACATTACGTTTTGTCGATTAAAATTCGCGGCAAATCTATTGCACCATGGGTATTATTACATGGGAATACGGAGACTCGGATACGTAGGGAGTCATGTGATTTTTGTCCAGGACAAACACTTGAGATGTACACGCCCCTTTAAGATCGATGATAGTTTCTGGTAGTCACTGATTGAATTCACAGAAGTCATCCATGGCATGTCTGCATTTAAAACTGTCTTGACTGCATAACAGGCTAAACAGTCTTTGAGGGTGGCAAAACGACAAGTTAGTTGCTCGAGTAAGATGGGTAAGTTGCTCACGAGTTTGATTACAGCCTACTGCTGCGATTTCAGTTATCATGGGAGATAGAAGCAGGGATAAAATAGAAGTCATGCCAAAGAGTTGGACGTTATTGCGAACAAGATCCCGCACTAATCGCTTACAGGTAAAAATAAATGCGTATGTGTTGTTGGAAAAATCAATGCACGCGCGCCGATGTTGATATATGAATAATCCATAGCACGGCCTAATAGGGGGAGTGCTCTTTTGAGCATATTATCATTCGCGCAAGTGCATTGACTTTTCTAATTTTTCGAGAAACAAACGCATGTATTGACCTAATTTACACACAACAATACTAATCAAAATTTACAATTTCATGACTAATTTGAGTCTCTTTTATAACAAGACAAAAACGTTAACACGTTTGATATCACCCGCATTAAAAGTCGACGAACCCGTACTGGGTGAACAACGAATCAAAACAAAGCGTATGGTTCACGCTTGTACAATTAGACACTTTCAACGCTTCTCCGTGTATTTTAGGGGTCGTCCATCATTTTCGCCATTTTCAGTTACGTACAAAGCGTACGTAAGAGGGGGGGGGGGGAGGGGGTCGAAATATACCCCAACCGTACGTAACTTAAATGACGATCTTGAGAGGTGGGATTTTTTTTTAAAGTACAAAATAAAATAAAATCTCGCCATTTATTGCGTACGTAACTCGAGGGGGGAGGGGGTAAAAAGTTACGTACGCTCTGTACGTAAGTGAAAATGGCGATAATTTTGGACGACCCCTTACTCTGCTGCACTCTGATTAGTCCGTAACTACTAAGAGCATATGAATATAGTAATTGTATTTGGCTCAATCTATGCAGTATTTCCACAGTATGATTCGGCCGGTATCATTAGGGATTGTTGGTCAAGAATACGCAATTTTTTGCCTGATCCTCCAGACTTGATTCCATACGACTTTACGTTATGATAATCCTACTTCACAATTATTTGACATAAAATTTGTGTAAATTACATTTAAAACTTGTATTTGCGTATACTCGTTATCATTGGTTATAATTTAAAGAAATCCCATCCTCTCAATCTGTTAACTGGTCAAGCCTTACTTGGCGCTAAAATGTCTTTCCTTCAAGCGATAAAAAACAAATATTTCACCCCGATACTATGGAACTGATTAAACATTAATTAATAACAATTGTAATGGCTCTACCTTGTCTTGTTGCTGGATTGCATCTCTGACGGTCATCAATGAATTAGCGTCATCGCTATACTGGACTTTATACTTGGTAACCCATTGTTGGTAGGTGCCATCTCGTCCTTGTAAAATTATCCCTGATACCAGCATTGAGACATCAAGATCCACCTGTATCCATTGGTTTAGGTTATTGGTCCCAGCAGACCAAACGCCATGAGTATCATCCGTAGCAGGGCGATTCAATCGAGCAAAGGACGCAGCATTCTTGTAGCTAAACTCACTTGAGGCTGTGATCTGACTGTCATGTATTCGTCCATCTGCCATACCAAACGGCTCCATACACACTGAAACAAGTTATACACATGTATTAAAAAACTTTCACAATTTACTCGTAGTAATGGCATCAATCATCCTCTATAGTATTGTTTAATTTATCATTAAATATAATTTATAACCTATTGCATATTATTTAATGGAAAAGGTGTACTTTATGTCACAGATATTGGTATACCAGTATCGTACCTGTATTGGGCGATACTAGTACAGTCCAGAATCTGGAACATAAAATACCTCTTTTCATGTTTTCTTATAATTAACTGAACACTGCCTATCAAGTCCTCTTTTGCATATGGCCGATCTCTGGAATAAGACTCATTAGTGTTTTCAATACTGCTCTTTTAGTGCAATGAACTGGCCACTTGTTGGTATTCAACTTTTATCCTGTGCATACATTTCGTCCTTTTAGCTGTGTATACTATCGTGAACATTTATATGTATTTAATGTGAGTAGTAAATTGCTTTGAATGTATGTGGATGTGGTGGGTGAGTGTTGGGCGTAAGGTGTTTCTGTCTGTGTGGGGTGGGGGTGGGGTGTGGGGGGGGGGGGGGGGGGGAGTATGTAGGTGTGTGTAGAAGGTATGCCAGGGGTTGTGGATTGGTTTGTGAGGTATGTATAGGTAATGTATGGTTCATTTATTTGGTTAAATACTGTTCTTGATATTACCTTTTAAATAATTGTTAATGGGCTCGTGCAATTGTATTTTGATATTTATACATGTTTTTATATTGTAAAATTGTTGCAATTCAGATGTTATTCTGCTATAACAAATATGTTAATAAACCTTTTATGAATGAAGGAATGAATGAATCACGTTACATACAACTTACTTTCAGACATGTTTTTTATAACTTTTCAACATATATATATATATACATTTTATAACTTCATGTATCCTTTTATAAAGATAATTTATATTCATCTTTAAAAATGTAATATTTGAAGGGAATTTTTGAGGTTTTATTTTAACACCATGGCTTTCATATTATAAATGGAAACCATCCAAATTTACTATATTTTCTCATTGCACCCACAGGAACTGGGCATACTACCAAGTTATATTCATTCCATCATTACTTAGTATTATTGTCAAGCTAAGTTTACTCTTAAATTAACTAAAAATATGGAAGAGATTATGATAAATCACTGAATATTGTTATAAAATGTTTTCCCTATAAAATATATTGCAAATGTGTTATTAAAAGAAACATTAGGCCTAACACACTATGTCAATGGGTTCCCAGTGTTTTTCTCAATTTGTAGTATGCAAGTTGCCTTAATAATGTACTTTTGGTTGCTAGTGTATTTTTCAACATGTATGCACCAGCTTGTGCTGCAATTGTATAGGCCTAATACATTTTTAAAAGGGTCTAAATTATATCTTGGGAGTAACTTTACTTCGTGTATAATTCCACGCTTTTGGAATAAAGAAGCTCCCCCGTTACATACAGGGTGAGTAAAAAAAAATTGCAATAGTGGAAAGAAGCTATTTTGTTTTCAAAACCAAAATGAATTTTATAACTTTGTAAACGTTGCAAGAATTATGTATTTAATCCTAACTTTGTGTGAAAAAATGAAGTCGATCGCATTTTCCGTTTGTCTTTGGTGACCCTCTTTGCTGCACAACCAAATTTACCTGTTTGTCCACGAGCACAGTGATTTTCATTTGAAATGGCACACATTGCATTTTCATATTTGAATATCCCGCCAACAAAAAAATGGAAAATGTCATTTTTTTTATTAAAATTTAGAACATTATACGCTTTCATAGCATGGGTATGATTATAATTGATTATGCTAACTCACATGCAAACAAGAAAGGATGCATCAAATTCCGATAACATCACAAATGAACTCAAGTTTTCAAATTTGAATGGGAGACACATTTTGCGATCTGATGCATATTTTGGGTATCTCGTGGATAAACGTGTGAAATGGGTGCACTGGTCAAAAGGTTAACCAAAGGCAAACGGAAAATGATATTGACTTCATTTTTTCACACAAATTTAGTAACAAATAAGGTATATGTATAACGTTTAAAAAACTTCAACTTAGTTTTTAAAACAAGATGGCTTCTTTCCACTATTGCAGTTTTTTGACTCACCCTGTATGCCTCTTTAAACGAGTCTACGGGAGCTTCACATTTTATTTTATTTTATTCAGATAACCTTAGTACATTTAAAATTATAATTTGCTTTTGAATAAACTCAATTGTCGTTTACTAATAACATGTCGTCGAATTCGGATACGACTTTTGTATGAGTGTTTTTATACCATCATTATATTCAGAGTTTTCTAATTAACCATTGTTTAGTTTCCCGTAACCATAACCTTTTTTTCATGTTTATGTATATCAATTCCAATGTCATTTCAACTGCCGTGTGATCTGATCCATACCCTGGAATTATTTCAATTCATTAACGTTGTCTTCACGAATTATACTTGGTACAAACCAGTAAAGTAATCTAACACTTTCCTCGCGGCTGACGTCTGTAGACGACATTCCAAAATTTCACAAAATATTTCAAAAATGTCAACATTATTTAATTCATTACCATACCGTATTTGGAATCACCATGACAAATGCATTGAAATAAGTACAGCCATACGTAGTATTGATTCAGTTATCCTTGAAAAGTTGTTATAGACTTTGGGCAATGTCTTGCTAGACGTCCCGTAACTCAAGTGCGCATGCTCAAACCAATTAATACGTTGTAGCTATCACGGTTTATTCCGTACGGGACGTGAGGCAAGATATAGCCAGACTTTGAATGTTGGGAAAGATTTTTGAAAAATATGTTTTGTATAATATACAGGGTGAGTTAAAAAAAATCCTGCAACGGTGGAAAAAAGTCATCTTGTTTTCAAAACCAAGTTAAAATTTGAAATGTCTTAAACGTTGCAAGAATGATACTTGTTCCTAACTTGATGTGAACAAATGAAGTAATTTACATTCTTCGTTTGTCTTTGGTGAACCTTTTTGCTGCACGACCCAATTTACTTGTTTGTCCACGAGCCTTAAGATTTTTAATTGACATTGCACACATCTCATGTTAACATCTGATCCCACTAAAAAAAATGTGGAATTTAAATTTCATTCCAATTTAGAACATTATAAGCAATTCATAGCATTATTCTTTCACCATATCTACAAAACATCTATAGAGTGCTGCTAATTCTAGTATATCATGAGAAAAGTTACCTTTGCCAATCATATTAACTTTGGGATCAATGACAGTATTAAACGCTCCATGATTTTTTTTCAAATATTGATGGACTTACCAATGACTTGAAATCTACAAGTTGCTATATTGCTACTGCAGTCAACGGCCACACATACAACTTCCGTTTGACCAATGTTGAAGACAGATCCTGATGAAGGATCACACACTACATTGATATCCTCGTCACAGTTATCAGTGGCTACCGGTGCTTCCCATTCAACCGTCGCTGTAGACTCTTCAATGTATGTCTTTTGTGTACGATTGGTCGGACAAGATTGTATCTTGGGCTGTTCTGTGTCTGTATAATTCATAGTAACATAAGTTTTAAAGAGCATATTCAATGATCTTATACCTTAGGCTTACGCTGCCTTTCTTAGAATTTTTAAGATATAGCTGCCTAACCACATTTGAGACCTGTCACCACAAAATGAGCGTTAAGTCGCCAGTGTGCATTAGGAGATATGGTCCAATGAACATGCCAAAAATCAATAGAAACAAAGGCATTTTGCAACTTCAATTTGAATTTTGACAGGGAAAACATTGAGCAATTATGACGTGTTGCATATCATTTTAAAGCTCGTTTCCTGAGTATTCTGAATCTGGAGAAACCTTAAAATTTAATTTTCCGACTTAACTCTCATTTCGTGATGACAGGTCTCATTTGTCAAATATTGATGGACTTACCAGTGATGTTGACTTGAAAACTACACGTTGCTGTATTGTCACTGCAGTCAACGGCCTCACATACAACTTCCGTTTGACCCATATTGAAGATAGATCCTGATGAAGGATCACACACTACATTGATATCCTCTTCACTGTTATCAGTGGCTACCGGTGCTTCCCATTCGACCGTCGCTGTAGACTCTCCAATGTCTGTTTCTTGTGCAAGATTGGTCGGACACGATTGTATCTTGGGTTGTTCTGTATCTGTAGAATTCATTTTAGTTTCATCCTCTTTATTAAAATAATATAAATTAGCAAACACACAAACCCAAGAACATCTAGGGCCTATGCTGACCCCAGGCATGGGAGTTACATAACACAAAAACATACAAATGAATACAGTACTGAAAGAAAGCAAAACAACGGAATTTATAAACAAAACAAAAAACTATCATGGTGGCACAAAAATATCTAAATGAGCTCCTGGATGTTCCACTCCGGCTCATGTCTGGCATTGTAGATGGAATATGAAGAGGTAAGATCGGATTTTGAAATTTTGCTTTTGAGTTCAGAATATTTAGTGGAGCTTTTCAGTTGCCTGAAGATACTAGTCATCCTCTTCTTATTGTCCGTGTCAATCAAACCCCTTGAGCCGATCTCAATGGCGATTAATGAGCAATCAAAGCCTGTGTCAACTACTTACTTTACTTTACTTTCGTCGACCTCGGTCGGAAGCCATGATGAATTTTCGCCAGTTCACTCTGTCCTGCATTAGATTGCGTAGCTCTTGCTGGTTGATGCCAGCATCTTTACTAAGCAGCGTGGGGTATGTCAACCTTGGTCTCCCTTGAGTACGTTGGCCTTGAGTTGGGGTCCAGAAGACTAGTTGTGTTATGTAGTTGAGACACTGGTTTATTCAGCCTTCTTACACAGTGGGCAGCAAAATTGAGGCGTCGACGCTGAACAATTTCTGATATTTTAGCCCTGCATAGATTTCCTCTCTTGTGGGATGATCCTTCCAGTTGAGGTTTAATACCATCATTAGTAGTCTGGTATAGCAGCCGTCAAGTCTTGCCTCAAGTCTGTTTGTCCACCCTTCTGCACCATAAAGTAGAATGCTTTCTACAGCAGCATGGAAGAAGCTGATCTTCAAGGAGGCTGACAAATTAGATTTCCAGAGGGTGCGCATCTTGTTGCAAGCCTTCCAGGCAAGGCCTTGCGGATTTTAAAATCTCTTTCAGATTCGCCTACCCATGAACCAAGGTACTGGAAGTCATTGACCTGATCTAGGTGGTTCCCATCAATGGTGTTCTGTGTAGCATTGCCTTTGATGTTGTAGGTCATGAATTTGATTTTTGTTGCATTCATCTGGAGACCGACTGTTGCAGCGGCACTTTCCACGCGAGAAAGTAAGTAATGGGCGTGTCAACTATGTTAGAGACCAAAGATGAGTATCGGTCGATCTTTGTTTGATGGGCATTAATAATGTTGGGTTCGAATGGCACGGCCAATTCGAAAAGGATGACATTTTTTCTCAGTAGACCAAACCAGAACGATGTCCGGCTTTTGCGATGTGGCAATGACGGAGGCACGGTTCCACCACCTACAGGGCAATTCTCAATGTTAGCAAAGATACTTAGATCGCCGTTCCTGTAGGTTTCACTGTCTTTGAAGGCAGCGAGTAATATATGAAAGACATTGTTGTGCCTCCATAATTATCTATTGAGCATTCGTGGACAATTGAGGATGTGAAACAGGGTACCTTTGCTCTGACAGAGAGGACAACTGTCCGTAAGTCATTTGCCCCATCGTTTCAAGTTGGTGAAAGACGGTAGAGAATCAATTAAAGCATTGATGGCAAATTTAAGAATCCCTTTAGGCAGATTGTATATCAGTGATCTCCATGTCAAATCTGACTCGCATTTTTCGAGCAACTTGGCGGTCTCACCCTGGCTCAGGAGAGGCTCAACAACGGATTTCCAATATGTAACAGATTCTACATAGAGGGCTCTCCGGATCCTGGGTTTGACAGCTCCCCATGTGTTGTTATCCATGTTCTCAGTGGCAAGCGCATGAATACGGTCACATTGTTTGGTGATGGATATTTGTCGGTGCCAGGTGCCTTTATTATAATTTTTAAGATATAGCTGCCTAACTACATTTGTCAAATATTGATGGACTTACCAGTGATGTTGACTTGAAAACCACACGTTGCTGTATTGTCACTGCAGTCAACGGCCTCACATACAACTTCCGTTTGACCAATGTTGAAAAGAGATCCTGATGAAGGATGACACACTACATTGATATCCTCTTCACTGTTATCAGTGGCTACTGGCACTTCCCATTCCACCGTCGTTGTAGACTCTCCAAGGTCTGTGTCTTGTGTAAGATTGGTCGGACAAGATTGTATCTTGGGCTGTTCTGTGTCTGTATAATTAATAGTAACATAAGTTTGAAACGGACATATTAATTATTATGCACGTCATTGAAGTTAGAAGCTTACAATAAAATTAGATTAAACAACTTAGTTTTAGTTTTAATTAAATATTTATTTAGGACTATCATAGCTCTATGAACCATACGAGCAATAATTATTATGATTACAAAACCTATACGGTAAAATGTTCCTGAAATTAGCTTAATACTGATGGCGGTATACTTGATGTTCACATCAGCAGATGCAGCTACATTGAACATTTAATTTAAGGCTTAATTGAGATGTATAAACGAATATGTTGAATTATTGTGGTCGCATTTTACTATAAGTCATGACAGGAGATTGACAAGATTATACGTTCACTCTGAGAACGGATTTTAATTCACAATTCTGATCTTACCTCCACATTTCAAGCCATAATGACACCTGATCTTCGGAACATCACTAGAAAATAATGGACTTCCGACATACACCGGATTTTGCGATCGTATTTTATTCACCCCGTTACTGTTGTTCCAACAGGCTGCATTACTAAATCGAACTTCTGTACAACCGCACGGATCCGGGTCAGGTAAAACCCAACGCCAAGCATTACCTTGGTGATTTGGGGCATATTCTCTTCCAACTACGCAAACGCCAGCTTGCACATTAACACGGGATCCTGTAAACAAATGAACCGTTCACGTATGTACTAGTAAGGCTGTCTTTTCAGTTGCTTTAACACAATATAGGTTGTTTGATTGAAACCAAACCAATAGGTATTCAAAATGTACTGCTAATCATGTCCACCGTCGTATACCCGTCCTGTCTTCCAGACCACTCGTTCATTACTGGAACTATAACCACGATCCTCTAGCGTGCCAATACGATTCATAGCCCGTTCGTTGAGGGAACCACACATTCGCAAGTCGGCTTGAGGAAAATGATTCAAATGGCCGAATTGGTATAGCATTCAAACTGAGGTGCGTCAGAATTCGTAACGACACCACGCAGAAGGCTGAGACTAAGGCTCATTTTACAATACACATCGCAACTCCCTTTGACAATTTTAAAAACTATCAGGGGAGAAAAACGGGTCAATTTTTTTGGGAAAGATCACTGATCGCCCGGGCCGTCGGTGCGCGCGTGACAGGCGGAAGCCTAACTGATTGCGTTATACGTGTTTATATAGCAGGGGAGCTCGAAATGGTTAACTTTTTCGAGACCATTTGACAGCTCGCCGGATCGTGCCACGAGATAGAATCGTTAACGTGAAGCACCGCGGTACAGGAGCTATTAGCTACTGTGGCATTTTGTGGCCTATGCTAAGGTTAGGGTTAGGATCATTCGCACAGTGTAACGCGATAAAGGGGTGCATGTATTCAATCGGTACTATAAATAAACTGAGCCTAACACAGTTGGACACAAACTGGACTTCTTCTTTTTGTTTTAATACTAAATGTTAATCTGAGGTTTGAACTCACCGGATAACACACAGAGAAACTGCAAAAGTAAGATTGGGTCACGTATATTTGGCACTAAACGAGGCCTTCGCCGCGTGAAGATCCGCATAATTTGTGATGGAAATATCCAGGAAAACACCGCCGCAGCTGAAAGCGATAAATGAGACACACGTGCAAACATCGTCGTACCTGAAACCAACAAAGAAAGAGAAATGAACTTGCGAAATCAACGTTATCCCCTGATAACGTTGTGCCTAGTATGAATTTCAACATTTTATGCTTGCTTTACAGAGAAAGAATGCCACCTGTCTTACCGATCGCAGGGAAGTATTAGTTTTGAAGTTTGATCAGCCGCTCCTCAACTCTGAAAGACATCGCCACCTTCTTTTAGAGAAGAGATCCATTAACCACAACCTCCGTCGCAGCGACAGATTTCCTCATACCCTTTTGCAATACTAATAAATATCAAAAATCCACCATTCCTTACATCATAAAAAAACTCAATGGCGTTTTGGATGATTAATGTATTTTGCTAATGTCTGTATTTCGTTGCAATATTTGTATGCGTGTATTTTATTGTATTAAGCTGTTGTACATTGTAAAGCCGGCTTTTTCAGCTTATGCTACCTGCTGGCTATTTTTTATACTGTGAATAAATAAATAAATAACAAATAATAATGTTATGGACAAAATAGCCCATCAAAGTTTACCTAAATAATTTTTGTCGAGTCATTTTTGGACATGTTTGGAAGTAATGTCTGCGCGTATTGCAAGGGTAATCATACTCAATGACCAACGGATCAGCCATCATCATGATCATATTTGAGGAACTATTCCTACCGCGATGTTGAAATTGTCTAAAGTAGAAAAACGATATGCACTATCAACCAATAGTATTAGGACACCTTACAATCTGCAATTTGAGAGAAAACACTGGGAATCTATTGAACTACTGTGTTAGCTTATTGGTATTCTATGGTTATAAAATTAATGGAAAGTTCTTAAAAGTTTGTTACAATCAATTTGGGATGATATTCCAACTTAAGACACTATTATTTAAAAGGAAAACATTTGTAACAATATTTCAGTGATTAAGGTTTTTTTGCATTGATACATGTAAATTTATATTTAGTTAATATGAGTCAAAATAGCTTGGCAAAAATTCTAAAGTAATGATGAAATGATAGCCCTGCGTAATTCAGTGGAAGAAAGGATAGCAAGCGATCTATGCTCTCAGGAACGCCAGATGACAGGAAAGGTTCATGGTTGAAGCATTTCTCTACTCTTCTTGGGAAACCACCAACAGTACCAGACAGAGACTTCACCATCTCCAAGGTGGTTGATGATACACTACCAATCTCAACCTCAGAGTTTACGTTAGCTGATCTGGAAGAAGCGCTTTCACAGTCAAAACCAGGAGGTGCCTTAGGACTGGACAGCATTCCACTTGAGCTCTGGAAGTCGGACACCTTTAAACCCCACCTTCTTCATCTGTGCAACAATCTTCTGCTACCCCAAGAGAAACCTAAGCAATGGTCAACAGGTGGAATCATTCCCATCCCAAAGAAAGGGGACCTATCAAAACCAACCAACTACAGGGGCATCACCCTTACCAGTATTGCAGCCAAGCTCTTCAACAGGATGGTATTAAACAGGATAAGACCTTTTGTTGACCCCTTGCTGCGTTGGAACCAGAATGGCTTCAGACAGCATAGATCAACCGTCTCTCAAATACTGGCTCTGAGACGTATCATTGAAGGCATGAAGACAAAGAATCTTCCTCTGGCAGTAGTATTCATAGATTACTCAAAAGCTTTCGATTCGATCCATCGTGAACGGATGTTCCAAATCCTACATGCATATGGTATTCCAGGAGTCATCATTGATGCAATCAAGGCTATCTACACAGATTCATCTGCCTTAGTGATATCTGCAGACGGTGATACCGAACCTTTCGAGATTCTGGCTGGAGTTCTACAAGGAGACACCCTTGCTCCATTCCTCTTCATAGTGGTAGTAGATTACATCATGCGGCATGCCTTGAAGGACATCAACCAATCCACCGGGATCGTTCTTGAGAGAAGGAAGAGTAGACGTCATCCAGAGCTACGCCTTCATGATTTGGACTTCGCTGATGACATAGCACTCTTGTCTTCATCCATTGAGTCAGCTGAAATTCTGCTACAGCATATCGAAGAAGCTTCAAACTGTGTTGGCCTGCACCTTAATGTTGGAAAAACCAAGACTCTGCTAGTCGGCATCCCATCCTCCACAAATGTCACATCTCTGAGTGGTGCCAAACTTGACAACATCAAGGAGTTTAAGTACCTAGGATCGTCAATGCCAGACTCTTTCCATGACTTCAAGTGCCGGAAAGCTCAAGCCTGGGTTGCATGCAACAAGCTGGAGAAGATATGGAAATCTAAACTTGATAGGCCAACTAAAATCAAGTTTTTCCGAGCTTGCGTGGAAAGTATTCTACTATATGGTTCAGAGACATGGACAGTTACAAAGACTTTTGAGGACAGAATAAATGGATGCTACACACAGTTGCTGAGGAGAGTCCTTAACATCAGTTGGAGAGACCACAAAACTAATGAAGAGGTGTATGGTGAAATTCCTCCGCTGGCTAACTCAGTAAGGAAGCGACGGCTCCAGTTTGCTGGACACTGCCTACGAGCATCCGATCAACCTGTCTCCCGAGTGCTTTTCTGGACTCCAAGTGAAGGCCATTCATCCCGTGGCAGGAGATCCACCACCTATCCTGACAGCATCTCAAAGGACCTTGATCTTGAACCCAATGAAGTTCAACAGCTTATGTTGGATAAACTTGCTTGGAGGAAATTTGTAACTGCTGCTTCCAATATTCCGTCCAAGGACGACCGATGATGATGATGAATGTGCTCAGGTTATGTGGGTGCTATAAGAAAGTACTGAGAATTTGGTTGGTTTCCATTTAAAATATGAAAGTAAAGGTGTCATAATGAAACTAAATTTCCCTCCCAAATATCTTATTATGAAGATGAATTAAGAGATCAGGTGTCAATATGTATACATCAGGGCTTGATGTAATGTGCAATTGTTGGTCTTAATTTTTTTATTTTATTATTGATTTGCTTGTTTTTAAAATTATTTTATGTTGTATCATGAATTGGAAATTTGTATGGGGATTTCAAGAAGGAACATGTTTTCTTCAATTGCATGGAATTAAATTATCAGATGTTGTAGGAAACATGAATTTATTAATGAGAAGAGATTCAACAACACATTTGTTCAACTCGTAGTGAAATTGAATATATCGGATGATTTTGACACCATAACCACGTGTCCTAATACTTTTGGTTGCTAGTGTATACAGTCATCACAATAAGTAACTGACCAGGTAATAAATGTGCTGATAACACTAAAAGTATAACTCCTACATAAACATATTAAATTATAAACATGTTGAGAAATTACTCTACTTGAATTTGAGATATTACACACTAAGAATGGCTGATTATTAAGGAAGTTACAATCCCAAATGTTCTGTCAAGTCTGATTTTCATTTTCACATTTTCATTTTCAACACGGGGACGTAGACCGGCAAATTATTGATTACTGGTAGTGGTAGTGCTAATTCACCCGTCGATGGCCTGGTTGTTGGATAGTCGGCCGGTGGCATTGTTACGGTTGATCAATACAGCACACACGCTTTACCTGTCATACTCTCCCCGTGTTGAAAAGAAAATGTTAAAATGAAAATCAGACTTGCCCTAACTTTTGGGATCGTAACTTCCTCATTAATCAATCATTCTTAGCGTGTAATATCTCAAATTCAAGAAGGGAAATTTCTCAACAACTTTATAATTAAATATGTTTATGTAGGAGTTATGCTTTTAGAGTTATCAGCATGTTTATTACCTGGTCAGTTACTTATTGTGATGACTGTATATCAAACAGATTGTATTAACAACATTGTATTCTATTTAGGCCCCGTCCCAAGCTGAGATAACGACACGATTGGTTGAGAGCGTAACCCGGAGTGTTTACCACCTGCGTGACCCGAAGCAAGGCATTCTGCATTGTATTTTCCAGGTGCGTATCGAGTGTTCATATTCCTCATTTATAGCATTGTTTATAGCTTGAAGCTTTATTTATGGTCATGTGTTTTAAGCTCGCCTCCTTTCGCGTTACACACGGATTTTGGCTTTCGCGACATGAATTTAACTTTACACATTTATATTTGCTTGTATACCCCCCTGAGGTAGTAAAAGTATACATTTTCTGAAGGGAAATTGCATGAGGAAACCAAATATGTCATTAAAATTATAGTACGATCAAGAACTAAAATGGTATGATCGGAAATGTTCGGAAAATATCAGAGTTTTTTAATTTTTAATTTGAGATCCATATATTTTGTATACCTATCCCTATCATTATTTTGTTTACATATTTGAATTCCTCATGAAATTACCCATTAGATGATATATATTTGTCAAAGTTACTACGTCGGTATGGTAATTATACCGGCTAGTGAATATCTCAAATTTTTATTTTATATATTTTTAGAATTTTCAGAAATATTTGTTTAAGGATGAACCCATCCATGATATAAACTGCATTTCTGAATTCCTCTAGTTACAAGCTTTCCAAAAATGTATACTTTTGCTATCATAGGTTGAAAACTTTTTCTGTTATAGTCATTTTTATAAATCCGGTAAATTAAGGCTGATTATTCATGTTGACTGTGTAGCGAATAGGAAGAAAGCTGATGATCATTGTCTTATCCATAATTAATTAGTTGTTAATAATAGTTGACAAGTCTATTGAACCACATACTTAATGACTACTAAATATCCTTTGAAAATGGGACCAAAATTGTGTTTTTAACATTAGGGGATGACTAGTTATTGTAAAAAGAACAAAGCATGGGATTATCCCCATTGAGTTTGTACAGGCAGCACCCCTTCCAGAAACACCCCTTCCAGCACCACCCCTGGTCCACAAACATCAAACAGCTGTATCTCCCTTTCTGTATTAGCTATACCAATGCCATTTGGCAGGCAGATAGCTTGTTATTAGGGCTTTAAAATGATACCAAATTTGTTGAGATAGCTTTTGTGGTTTTAAAAATATTTGAGGAAAATGACAGCATGAAGCTAAAAAATGTAACGGCACCACCCTATTGGGAGGCGAGTTCATAACGCGTGACCATATGTATTCCATTCCTTGCTGTGTCGTAAGAATGACACAATGTAAAAAATGGTGTTTTATAGAGATTCATTTAGTAGTGTTTGTCCCTCACCAGCCCGACATCTTCGCCATTTTTGAACCGAGCCATAATAATGAATATTTTGTATTTTTATAAAATACGAAATTCGTCCAAACTGTTATGATTTTTTATGTTTCATAGAGTCAGAATAAGCTTGACTCAAACATTTGATTTGGTCGGTTATAATGTCATCCTAGGCATTACAGAAGTGTATGTATAAGTAGTACGTTTTGATTGAGTGATTTTACGCTATTTCGTTCATTTTTTATATATCTAAAAGCCTAAAAATTGAGATACGAAGATCACAGGAAATTTGTCGGCATAGCAATAGAAACATTAATCATAAGTCTATCATAAAAAATAATATGATACTGAAGAACACATATTGGTATTTTATATATACACGATAATGAATATGAATTATGAAGTGGCATGTGCATATTATAGGGAGAACATTATTACACTATAGTCTAATCAGTTCCAAATCGGCGAGTGACTATACGGTGCTTATCTCTCCGCGAGCAAAAGTAATCCAAGCGTACGTGCGCGATTATATGGTCGAACGCACGCACAATTGGACGCACGCATGCGTCACGTATATGATATGCACAGTACGCTTGTTGCCTTCATTGGGGTGAGTTTACACTGATTCGCTGCTGTAAAGTTCATAACATACTACACAATCGCGCGACGCGATTTGCCGCTTACGCTCCTTATAAAGAGTGCTATTTACCAAATAAGGAGCGTCAGCGGCAAATCGCCCCGAGCGATTGGGTAGTATGTCATGATCTTCAGGCTTCGCCCATGTGGAGCTGACGTATGGTATTAATGTGATGGCAATTATTTATTAACAAGAGACAATTAAGGATTTACGCTCCACTGAGCAAGAACGTTGTAATGGAATATTAAAAGTACATTGATATTCACTGATGAAGTGAAAGCACTTTTAAGGTTATTGGTCATTTGTAATTCTCTTGATGTCTTATGACGGATTTGAGAGAAATAATAATGATGGAGTTAATATGTCGAATTGCGATCCGCGGTGTTTGTATATAAAAATATATCGTAACGTCTGGCGAAGATCATGTTTATAGCTATTTATAAGGTGTAGTAAATCAAAAAACTAAAAGGCCTTCCAAAGTTTCGTGCAATATTGTGACACACAGTAAGACGGCACATGAAAACCTAAATGTCCTCTTGCCATGAGACAAAGTTGCCAGTCTGATGAACTGCTACTGTAGCAGTCAAACGTAAATAAAACCATGTGAAAAGCATGTCTTGGCAAACT
The DNA here is from genome assembly GCA_035610835.1 of Ophiura sarsii. Lineage (NCBI taxonomy): Eukaryota > Metazoa > Echinodermata > Ophiuroidea > Amphilepidida > Ophiuridae > Ophiura > Ophiura sarsii. Next base: position 18,100,339 of record CM069450.1, on the reverse strand, counting down.
TTAACACAATAGGTGAGGTAACCGTTGTTTACATCCAATGTTTATCAACAAACGCAACGGGCGAAGGGACTAGACTGTCGATACACGCTTGAGGGAACAGCATATGGCCACAACTCTGTCCGCTATGCCGTATTGCCCTTTATAATGCTTTGGCGCGAGTTTTAAAAGCCCGGGTCCTAAACGTGCGCAAACTGCCAGGCAAAGAACAATAGCAACTAGCCACGTTTTGCCCGGTGTGACGTCACATGTCACCCCATCTATAGTATGGATAGGCCTATGTTGTTTACTTGCCGAATGCCAACGCGGTTAAAGCATTTTAATTACATATTCGATATTATGTCAGATACCAACAAAGAAAATTGCCAAATAGTGCTAGTGGTTTCGTCTATTTTTTCTGAATTTAAAATAGTAGCTTAGTATGGGAAGGGCCTATAACGTTATATTATCAATTCAAATATCGATTTATGCTATACTGTTATAACAATGGCTTAAGCATTTTAACTTATCAGAATCACAATAATGTAAATGAAATTATCGAAATATAAATATACCGAACGATTTAGACAACAATGTTCGTACTCACTCCAACGCCATCCGCTAAGCCGAGGCGAATCCGATCCGGAGGCGAGGTTTAAAACCGATTGTTGCATTAAAAGACTTGCATCTCATATCTTGATTTACAGAAAAGTTTACTTGGACATGGAACCTCTGCAGTGTATAGAACCATGCTTCGATGTATAGACTAAGTCACCTCTTGTTGATCAATCAACAATGCTAAGTAAAGTGCCCGGTTCCATTCCATGCATGGGGGAACATGCATTGACTGTTGTATTGACTGCTATTGAATATAGATGTCTGATTTGGTTTAGTGTATGGTTTATAATGGACACACCCTTTGCATGCGTGCGCACATCGGCAGGCAAGCTTTTGTTTGGCAGGCAATTCGCGCGCACATCGGCAGGCAACAAAAGCTGCTGTGACGTTACAGGTGACATCGTCTATAGCTCATACGTGGCTATATCTTGCCTCACGTTCCGTACGGAATAAACCGTGATAGCTACAACGTATTTTAATTGATTTGAGCATGCGCACTTGAGTTACGGGACGTCTAGCAAGACATTGCCTCATACTTCGCATCACCTTGCAGCGGATAAGACAGGCACACATATCTACATTCTTACATTATTTTTTCGTTTTCCATCTAAGAAATATCCTCGTTCAAAAGACAATCCTCATCAAGGTAAAGTTGATAATTACCAGAAAAAGGCCTCTGTGGTGTTTGCAGTATGTTGGTAGAAAGAAGACGATGATACGGTCGAAAGCCAGTAGTTTAATGAGACGAAACCTGGATTGAGGTGGTGGTGGTGGTGGGTGGGGTGGGGGGTGGTGGGGGGGGGGGGGGGGCAGGGGTAGCACTGGCTCAAAAATATGAGGAGTCCCATTACATTTTCCAGGACCCTTTAAGGACTGCAAAAACTAAATTTAAGGGGTCCCCCAGAAATATAATGGGTCCTGAAGTTTGAGCCTTTAAAAATGGTCAAAAACCGATTTAGAGAAATTAGAGGTTCAGTTCAGCGCAGAGAGCTGGAAATTACTGCAGCCTTTTTGTTTAAGGAACGCATTTTCCCCTTCGATTTGAATCCCCTCGACGCTGCCTCGGTGCAAGATGTGCACCACACCTTCTCCCCATCTAACTCTAACCATGGACTTATTTTCTGATAAGTCCATGCTCTAACCATTTAAATCGGTTCTTATCTAGGCGTGTATGCTCTTATTTTCTTCGATGGAGTTATTGTTTACCTCGAATGGTTATGGATAAAGGTGTACAGCACACTATGAAAACTCTCTCATTGCTTGCGTGGTAGATTTCGATCGCGACAGGAGCATGCGCAGATGCGATTTTTGTGTAAGTGGTCTGTGATTTTGTCAATATTATATTTTTACTGTGATTTGTCGATCTGCATTAAATGCAAAAAGTAACAACGCCCCCGGCTGGACTCGAACCACCAACCTTTCGGTTAACAGCCGAACGCGCTAACCAATTGCGCCACGGAGATGATTATTACTAGGATGTTTTGGTTTGTCATGTTCACTCGTACACTTCCCCGTACACTTTCTTGCAAAGTCGGGCATCGTTTTTTCTCAAATGTTGCTTGCATATTGCCTTTGCTGTCGCCTTTAATACATGTGCTGTTACTTGAACTTGGAACCAACGTTAAATTTGAACTGTCTATTTTCAATAAAAAAATACTCCAATACGGGAAAAAAATCAGAAAAGCTCACAGACAACAAATAAGAACATCATTTTACTCGACCTAGAATTTCAATCAAAGTATTTCAATCATCGGCAAAACCCGATGATGTGAGTGACGTCATTTAATGAGCTCATTAGCATAATTTATGTCCGTGAAATATACAATAGGGTTTTGGTAGTGCGGTGCTTCCCATTCGACCGTCGCTGTGGACTCTCCAGGGATGTCTGCTTCTTGAGTAAAATCGATTGGACAATTTTGTATCTTGGGCTGCTCTGTATCTGTAGGATTGATAGTATACATGGTATATAAGTTTTAAGGGACATATTCAATGATCTAATACCTTCGGCTTACGATGCCTTTATTAGAATCAGATTTGAAGTTTAGACACCGCTTTCTGATTAAGACACGCACGTTATTGAATTTGGGAGCTTACAATGTATGCTACTAGTAGGTTATTGAAGAAGTAATAACTTATTCAGCGGGCGCCGACCGATCCATACTTTGGCAAATTTCATATTCCTTTCACCATTCAAAAACAAATTGTTATCCTTTTTGAGAATTTCAAAATACTAAAATCTATGATTTAAAAAAATAAAAATAAACACAAGAACCGAGTTGATTAGAGAGGTATGCATTTGCAAGATATAGCTGCCTACATTTGTCAAATATTGATGGACTTACCAGTGATGCTGACTGTAAAACTACATGTTGCTGTATTGTCACTGGAGTCAACGGCCTCACATGCAACTTCCGTTTGACCCATGTTGAAGATAGATCCTGATGAAGGATTACAAACTACATTGATATCCTCTTCACTGTTATCAGTGGCTACCGGTGCTTCCCATTCGACCGTCGCTGTAGACTCTCCAAGGTCTGTTTCTTGTGCAAGATTGGTCGGACAAAATTGTATCTTGGGCTGTTCTGTATCTGTATAATTCATATTAACATAAGTTTCTAAAGGGCATATTAATTATTATGCACGTCATTGAAGTTAGGGGCTTACAGTAATACAACATTAAACATATTAGTTTTAGTTCTACTTATATTTATTCAGGCCTATCATAGCTCTATGAACCATACGAGCAAGAATTATTATAATTATAAAACCTATGCGCTAAAAGTGTCGTGATGGCGGTACTTAATGTTCACCCCAGCAGATGCAACATACACCCGGGAACATACATTGGACATTTAAATTAAGGCTCAATTAAGATGTTTACATGATTTAATACGAATACGAGTAGGCCTATGTTGAATTATTATAGTCTCATTTTACTTAAAGTCATCACGATATTGACAAGATTGTACGTTCGCTCTTTGAAATGTGAATATCATAGCAATGGCTTTGTCTTAATACCACGGATTTCGTAAGTTTGGAATAGAACACAATTATTGGCGCAATCATTAAATGATCAGACGATGCTGGACACCATTTGCCTAAATTTGATAATTCGTATTATATTGGTTTGACACGTAATCGCGGATGGACTAGACCGGATCGGGTAAACAAACAAACAAACAAACAGAGATATTGCTATAGTAGATTCATAAACTCTTGCGTATCGGTTTCGATTTTGGACCACGTCCATTGAGCGTTAAGAGGGACCTATTTTAGGCTATTTTGACCATTGATGAAATAGCGGTACTTTATTGATGTTATTATTTGCGCTACATAATCAAGTGCTATTCAAGATAGTGTGGATTTATGAATAGGGCTGAGCATGTAGCTTTACAATCACGACAACCACATACTTCATCCAACACCTTGAGATATGTATCCCTTTGGAAGCGGTCACCACAATACACAAATATCGACCATCATCGACCTTATACAGTTTTCGAAAAAAATGTTACGTTTGTCATTTTAACTCTCATAATTTAATATAGTGGATGAACATAAACAATGTTATGTTTGTCATTCTACCTATTCATAGATCAGTTCTACGCATTTATTTGTGAGAAATAATAATAATTCAATCATTTCTTTTTATAAACCTACAAAGGTACAACACCATTTGGCCTAGATGGAGGAAAAAGTGATATCAATAGAATACGGATTATAAACGTTACTTTATGTAGTTCTGGTTATGAGACCACCTGAATATTCGGGATTGGTTCAATTTATCGGAATAACAACGGTCATGCGTTATAAGCTCGCCTCCCAAAAAGGGTGGGGCTGTTACACTTTTTGGTTTCATGCTGTCATTAATCCTTAATTTTTTTCAAACCACAAAAAAAATCTCAACAAATTTGGTATCATTTTAAAGCTCGATTAATATGCTATATGCCTGTAACGTGGCATTGGTATGGTTCATACAGAAGTGGAGATACAGCTTTATGTAGTGTGAGGACAAGGGGTGGTGCCAGAAGCGGTTCCACCGGAAGGACTGCCGTCTGTACAAACTCAATGCGGATAATCCCATGCTTTGTTCTTCTTACAATAACTCGTCATCCCCTGATGTTACAAACAACATTATGGTCCCATTTTAAAGGATATTTAGAAGTCTTTCAGTATGGGGTACAACAGACTTATCAACTGTTTGTAGCAACTAATTAATTATGGATAAGGCCATGATCATCAGCTTTCTTCATATTCGCTACACAGTCAACATGAATATGTCAGCCTCAATTTACCGGATTTATAAAAAATGACCATAACAGAAAAAGTGTTCAACCTATGATAGCAAAATGTGACATTTTTTGAAAGCTTGTAACTAGAGGAATTTAGAAATGCAGTTTAGATCAGGAAAGGGTACATCCTTAAAAAATATTTGTGAAAATTCTAAAAATATAGGAAATAAAAATTGGAGATATTCAATAGCCGGTATAATTAGTTTTCGACGTAGTAACCTTTGACAATTATATATCATCTGATGGGTAATTTCGTGAGGAATTCAAATATGTAAAGTAAATAATGATAGGGGTAGGTATAAAAATATATGGATCTCAAAATAAATAAAAAAATCTGATATGTTTCCGAACATTATGAATCATACCATTTTAGTCCTTGGTCGTACTATGATTTCAATGGCATATTTGGTTTCCTCATGCAATTTCCTTTCCAGAAAATGTATACTTTTACTACCTTAGGGGGTATACAAGCAAATATAAATGTGTAAAGTTAAAATCATGTCGCGAAAGCCAAAATCTGCTTTGTCGAAAATACGCGGGCAATTGAAAACACCTGTTTGGCAGGCACAAAGTCAATGCAGATAATCCAGCAGCGCCGCAACTTCCCTGTCGTTAGGGTTTTAATAGGAGTTGTTCACCCTATCTGTACATAGTAGTGAATACAACAAGTATGGTACTGGCGCTGATTATAAAAAGGTATTAACCTTGCATATTACGATTAAAATTCGAGCGCCTCCCCCTCGTTTTCTTCTGTTACCCCTGACTGAAATGGTAAATCGGCCAGGTGTTCGGATTTCTGATTGTTATCTATATAAAACGGCTTTTAAACAGTCTGCTTCGGAACGAGAACGCGTTCTTATTTAGTGACGGACTGCCGTCAATTTGTAACCATTTGATGCATCAAGTGACGGGAGTCCGCTTTCCGTTGGGTGACGAATAAGTTTCATATTTCAATAGAGGGCGGGCTTGGGTACGAGACTGCGTTTCCAAGGGAACAGCCTCCCGTTCAAATTGAGGAAAAAAACACCCGATTTTCCCGATTTTCAACCATAAAATAATACTACAATGCTTATATTTAATGTAAAAATTATCACACTTAACCTAAAAATTCATTAAAATGGTGTCAACTCGACTAGAAAATTGTAGTCTCATCGCGGTATATAGGCTCAAAAAGGTGAAATTTCGACCTGTATTGCGAGGTGTTGGGGTCAAAGATGAAATAAAATAATCGAACTAGCTGCCGCGAGGAATTATGGCAGCCAGGCCGCCATAAATTTGTTAAGATGTTAATTCTTATGCAAATATTTAGGATTGAAAATCGAAAATGCAATGATTGCACAAATTGACGGGTACACTTTACCACGGTAACGCACACCAGTCAATTTGTAGCGCCCTCAAGTGAAACGGGCTCTCGTTCCAGAGCTGACTTTTAAAGAGCGTTTCACATTTCTGATCTTACCTCCACATTTCAAGCCATAATGACGCCTGATCTTCGGAACATCACTAGAAAATAATGGACTTCCGACATACACCGGATTTTGTGACCGTATTGTATTCACCCCGTTACTGTTCCAACAGGCCGAATTACTATATCGAACTGCTGTACAACCGCACGGATCAGGGTCAGGTAAAACCCAACGCCAAGCAATACCTTGATGATTTGGGGCATGTTCTCTTCCAACTACGCAAACGCCAGCTTGCACATTAACATGGGGTCCTGTAAACAAATGAACCGTTCACATATGTACTAGTAAGGCTGTCTTTTCTGATAGTAATAGTTGCTTAAACACAATATACTCCTAGCACATAAAGTCCCTTACCAGGTGCTTTGAGGTTGGCTAATTCAAAATATATAATAGGTACCAAAAATCTGAGACATACATTAAATGAGCAAATTTCTTCTCCGCAGTTTGATACCTCATTCAACAAAATCGTATGGATACTTTTAAGTTATGGCGAATTCAATGACCGCGCATAACAACAGCAAAGTTGCACTAGGTATAGGAAATCATTGAATTGTGTGACAGTTATGACAGTAATCACACACAATTCAATTTATTATAGGGAATAGCCAAAACATATGTTCAATAGTTTCTTTCTCTAGGCATAAATGACAATTCTCATCATCAATAATTTGTACAGTCTTTAGAAAAGAATTTCTCGGAATAATACGATGTAGCAGCTTCAATAGGAGATATCTCATTTTTTCCTCAATCGTTACTTTGATAGGAAGAGACCAAATATATCTCCAATTAATTTCATGTGGTAGTTTCAGTAGACGCTCGTAATATATCTGACTTGATGGAATTGTCAATTGTTTCAAATTAAAGATGTTTCGTATACGGGTTGTTAACTTACTAATATTCGGTTGTGTATTAATATCTTTACCATTAACATTATTGATATAATATTTAGATGCTTTGTTTAATATAATTTTCCATTTATATGGGAAGCTTTTAATGATACCGTAATACGATACAAAGTCAATACATTTCCATATACAGCATAATTTTGAATAAGGTAAGAACGAACATTTCTCGTCTAATGATGCTTAACTCTTTAAATGCTGTTGTATATATGAAATGAATCACTGACTGGATTAGTTAACAATGCATTATTCCAAAGTGGCATATTAAAGATTTCATCGAGCTGTAGCTTAAAACTGGACTTCTTCTTTCTGTTTCAATACAAAATGTTAATTTGAATTTGGAACTCACCGGATAGCACAACGAGTAACTGCAAAAGTAAGATCGCGTTACGTATATTTGGTACTAATCGAGGCCTTCGCCGCGTGAAGATCCGCTTAACTGATGATGAAAATATCCAGGAAAACACCATCGCAGTTGAAAGCGATAAAAGAGACACACGTGCAAACATCTTCGTACCTGAAATAGAAAATGGACTTGCGTAGATCAACATAACCCCCTCAAACAATTGGGGTTTTCTATATGATAACGTTGTGCCTAGTATAAATTTAATTCGCATAGGCCACAACCACAACTTCAACAGAAACCCCCGTAAACTTGTTATTAACAAGTTTAAAATGTTGCAATTCATTAACAATGTTAATGAATTGTAACATTTTAAACTTGCTTTATGTAAAAAGATAGCGTAATGGCATGGACAAAAAATAGCCCATCAAAGTTAACTTTAACAATTTATCATCGAGTCAATTAATTTGTACATATGGTATACTTCGTGTATATTTGAGGAAGTATTCCGACCGCGATGTTGAAATGTCTAAAGTAGAATGTTATAAACTATATATCAAACAGATTATAACAACAAACAGATAACAACATGATATTCTATTTAGGCCCCGGTGTTTATATAAAAACATATCGAAACCATGTTTAGTTATATACAAGGGCGGCGAAACCGGAGCGCCCCTCCCCCCATCCTTGAAACTGGTGGTGGGACACCATGTGCAATGTGGCCATCAAGCCCCACAACATTTTTACCCCTAAACAATCGAAAAGATTGACTTTTAGTGTCAAAAGTACATACAATTATCTTAAACTTCAGGCAATTTTGCATTAAAACCCAAAAAAAATCGCACATTTTTAAACAAACATCCGTCCTTGTCCAAAAAAGGTTCTTGCAAGCCAGATTGGCCAGCAAAAAACGAGATGCTGCTGGTGCCGCTACTGATTGAGAGTATCAATTTCCATCTCTAGTAGCTGAGACGAATTCTTAGGTTTTTTCCGTCCAAAAGTATGAGAGTCGCATTTTCAACGATTATCAAAAAGACGTTTGTAAGCATGGTTGTAGTGATTGACACATGCATGCAAAAAGTGTGGGATCGGGGAGCACCACTCCTAGGAAGAAACAGTTAAAATTGAGGAAATAATGCCTTGAGAAGAAAATTAATAAAATGAGGAAAAATAAAAGGAAAAAAGAAGAGAAAAAAGGAAAAGAAGAAGAAAAGAAGGGAAAAGGATTAAAAAAAGAGGAAAAAGATGATGTAGAGGACAGGGCAAAAGTTAGATTCAAGTTGAAGTGAGGCAGTGAAGCTACAGACTGGCTCATGTGGAAAGTATACCAACGAGGAAATCTCAAGACCATTTTACATTATGAATTATATGAATGTTGCACCAGTTAAACATTGAAAAGTACAATACATATTAGGACATTTACAATTTACCATCAGGACAAGCATTCAATGAAAACTAGCGAAAAAGAAGCCGAGTTGTGAAGGTGGAAATAATGGAGCATACATGTGTCTGAAGAAATTTATACAATGAAGATTCCGACCCATAAAGGAAGTTTAATTTATCAATGCAGCACTTACAAAGGAAGGACAATCTTTTGAGGACGACCTGGAAAACCTCGAGGAAATAATGAATAGATGAGATGCAAAGAAGAAAGAAGAACCATAAGCACCAAACAAGTTGGAAAGTAGTATAATTTGAAGAAATGGAAACATCAACACCAAGAGGAAAAGGGAGACGAGAAAAGGACACTTAGCAAGTAGCTGAGTGGCACTAACTGCATCTGACCAACATCTCAGATTTGAGGAAATGATATTTTTGCTTAAAGGGAAAAAATTAAAGAACAAGGCCAAATTGATCTTGAACTTGATAGCCACATTAAAAAAACCTGTTAAAATGCAGAAATATAGGAAGCTAAGAAGAGGAGATGCATGTGAAAAATAAGCAAGCAAACATAAATCGCAAATACAATATATAAACACAAGGCTTACATATTGGACTACGAACTGTTCAAGATATAAGCAGCCGGTGTTCTCTTAACTCTCTTCATATTTGACTGCTCTTCATATTTGACTGCTCTGCAGGAGTGCAGTTATGTGAAGTACATTTTGTTCCATGTACAGGTCTATGCATGTACCAAGAGGATCACGGACAATGTCATTTGAGCTCTAGTAAGGGAGATTATGAATATGAAGGCTTTCAAAATGAAATTATCTTTGAGTGAGAACGAATTGAGTTTATGATGAAAAATGATTGAAACTATATGAAAAACAGCCTCACAGAAAAGGAAGCCCCACCGCAAGATATGTGGCCTTTATGAACAACATGTGGCCACAGCTGGTAAAGAATGAATTTCTTTCCAGGTATAAATTTTCAGCCCAAAGTGAGATATGTGACAAGAAATGTAAACGTTCGATTCAATAGCGAGAATTCCCTGCCTGGTTTGCTAGATTCAAAGAGAGATCTCCCAGATTTTCTAAAAACTCTTGTGTCCATCCTTGAAAATAGATGGTTGTGTTATGAAGACGAGCAACAGCTGACTGAGTATTTGTGAGTACTCTAACCTGCTACACAGATTTTGCTGACAATGACAGCAAGAACTCCTTGTAACTGGCTCAGATTATTTTGTGGGATGCAAGTAGCTCCATAGTTAGCTTGGAAGTTGGCCAATAAACAATCACCAATCAAGCTAGGATGTTCTTGCACAGACTATAGACTTCACTCAATGATTAAGATCAGGAAGTGTGGGAGTAAATCAAAGTTATCGGACAAGCATGTTTTTGGTAACTTCTGCAAAGATCCAGCCTTGTATGGTCTCACCAGATTCCCTCCACTGTGTTATAATATAAGTGCATATATCGAGGGAGCAGTAGAATCAGTAGTTGAATCAATGGGATGCAAATTAGAACACCACAATAGACCAGAGAGATTGGACCTGAAATCCACCATTGTAACAGTGTCTTAAAGGAAAGCCTTAAACATACATTTTTGTGGAAAAAGCTGGCACTTCGTCATGTCTCAAAGGGTAAAACCTAATAGAGTTTCACAAGCTGTTGATAAAATCCAACAACTATGCATAAAGTTTCCAACGATGTACTTAACCCAGGGAGGTCATCGTTTGGTTGTCATCATGATACATGAACATGATGAATGTGAGTAGATGATTATTTTAATTATCTACTCACATTCATGTATGACAACCAAACGATGAAAGTAAATTGCTGTGACAAAACATATGATATGTTATCATTCATTTTTTTGAAGTGCTGCAGAAGCTATTTTATGTTACCATGGTTATGGTTTGATTGAGGAAATATTGAAACCTTAGAACTATGCTCCTGAAATAGAAACAACTTTTTGGACCCCTAGATTGCAATGACTTCAAAGCGCATCTAAGTTATTCAGAAGATTGTTAACGGTATTTTCGCAAATAAAACATTCGGTCTGAAATTAAAATTGAGTTGCGCATCGCTCCTAAAAATATTCATTAATCTTTCCAAATACCGTATTAGTAATAAGATTCAGCCATTTCCGTTTCAAAATGGAAATAGCCTCATAATGTATCTACAATTCTAAATTTAGCTCCACCACGAAACCCACACCTTATTCTGGAAAGCGTTCCGCTTTCCGCTCCGCTTTTCGAAATCTGCTCCGCTTTCCAGAATACAGTTATCATATCATTATACAAATGTTCAATTATGTTTTTCATTATTGAAAAAATTCAGCAATTGCAATTTTCCTTACCGTCAGAATAGACGAGAAATTGCCTCGATGCAGCGGTAATTAAAAATGTTCCGAGGGCCCAGCAAATGTTCATTTTCGTTTCGTTTCATTTTCCGATATGGTTGATATACTGCCGTCAATTTACAAATTGTACACCTGGTAACTTATTGGAAATCTTGTCATTGCGTTGCGGATTTCGGGTTTTTTAATTTTTTTAATTATTGCTATATAAAAGTCATGAAAGTACAACTTCGTTGGCCTTAACAATGTCATGAATGTGTTAATATGTATTAACATACGCCATGAAATGGCCCCTGAGTGCATTTTAAAACCCAAACCCACGCCGTAAGGCGCTCCACTCGCTCCGCTCGTTTCGCTTGCATGATCGTAATTTACGTGCCCCCCCCCCCCCCCATTTTCAAAGACGTTCCGCCGCGCCTGGTTATTATAGGTATAATTTTAAGATCTACAGCTATACTACGCGGTGACCAGCCACGTCAAAAGGGACATGTTGTCGGCAAACATAGTTTTGAGATATAGGCCAATGTATTTGGTGAAATGTAAAGAAATTAATGGACAAAAATATGCTTCTTCAATTCATATCTTGTGATTACCTTCAACATTCAATATACATCATGCAATGTCAAAGTCTTTTACACTCTGTGTTAAGTTCCGTTTTGTCTACCTGAATCATTTTATTTGGTCTTTTTAACTACTTGCGTTTCAAATGTATGACTAATCTACTAAGTCGTCTAGAAATCGGGTTGGGCCACTTTCACAATATCATACAATCTTATATCTTGTACAAATTAAATAATTTAGGGTATCATGCAAGGATCATTAAAGAGAACAATATAATTCGTTTTCAAATAGTTTATTTAATTTGAAATGAATTCATAAAATAAATAAATAATATTTGTAAAGACCTTACCTTCTTTGTAATACTTATACTTACTTACTACTTACTTATGTCGTTCTCGAACGGTCCTCGTGATGGCTCGCCAAACTACTCTGTCCCTCATGCATGCTTTCATCTCCTCAACCTTCAGTCCTGTGTCTTTCGCCAAGAAGTCCAAGTATGTTAAGGCTGGGCGTCCGACAGATGTATGTCCGTGCTTGGGCCTCCAAAGCAGAAGGTCAGACACTATTTCATTTTCTCTTCTCATGCAATGCCCGGCAAATTTCATCCTTCGGTCTGTGATGTTTTCTGATACCTTTTGTAATTTTCCATACAGGTCTTTGTTCGGTACCTTGTCTTTCCAGCTAATGTTGAGGGCAGTTCTCAGCATTCTAGTGTAGCACCCATCTAGAGATTTCTTAAGTCTGTTGGTGATGGTCCATGTTTCAGCTCCATACAGTAGAACACTTTGAACAGTAGCTTGGAAAAGTCTGATTTTTATTTTTCGACAGAGGCTGGATTTCCACACTTTGTTCAGAGCATTGCAGGCCTTCCAAGCAAGTGCTTTGCGTATTTTTATGTCATGCTGGCTACTACCAACCCAAGCTCCCAGGTATTTGAAGTCCTCTACGTTGTCTAGGTTACATCCGTCAGAGGTTTTTAGCTGTACTGCTTGTGTTTGGTGAAATACCATACATTTGGTTTTCTTGGCATTCATGTGGAGCCCAGTTTTGAGTGCTGCTTCCTCAACATATTTCAGCAGCTTCTGTGCCTGCTCCTTAGTGTCAGATAGTAACGCTATGTCATCTGCAAAGTCAAGATCCGTGACTTTCTTTGGCCCTATTCTTCGACTTTGTCTAGGCTTGATGGTGAATCCTAGTTCCTCTTCTCTCCCACTGATAGCTATTCTTAAGCAATAATCAAGGATGATTATGAATAGGTAGAAGCAAGGGTATCTCATTGGAGTACTCCTGCTAGGATGTCGAACAGTTCCGTGTCGCCATCAGGTGATATCACTTTGGCTCTTGTGTTTTTGTAGGTTTCATCAATTGCATCTGTTATGACTTGTGGGATACCGTATGCTTTGAGTATCTTGATCATTTTCCCACGATGTATGGTGTCGAATGCCTTTTTGAAGTCAATGAATGTGATGACTGCAGAGAGATTATTAGAATGTATACCTTCGATGATTATCCTGAGCCCAAGAATGTGTGAGGTAGTGCCTCTTCCCTCGCGGAAGCCATTCTGGTTAGTTCGAAGTAATTCATCTAGGTGAGGTCTTATTCTGTTGAGAATCATTCTGTTGTATGTCTTGGCCACAATGGAGTTCAGACATATGCCTCTGTAGTTTCCTGCTTGACTTAGGTCACCAGATTTTGGGACTGGAATCAGGTTCAATATTGCCCACTGGTCAGGTTTTTGCTTTTCTAGGAGGGCCTTATTACAGATGTCCAGTATTATATCATCAAGATTGCATCTTGTCAGGAGTTCAGGTGGAATGTTGTTCTCTCCAAAACTTTTCCCCTCCTTGATAGATTTCTTGGCTTTCTGGTACTCGGTGTTATTGAAGGCAGTACACTTAATTGGTAGTTCTTCGAAAATCTTTGGGATGTCTTCATCTTTGTCAGTCACTACCGGTGGATTTCCTAGGAGTTGTTGGAAGTGGCAGTACCAATTGTTGACACGTTCTTCCTTTGTCTTTCCTTTCAGGATTCCAGTCCTAGAGGTTTTCCTTCCACTTACTTCGTTAATGAGCTCCCAAGATAATCTGTGTTGCATGTTTAGGGTTGCCTTTTCCACTTCTTTTAATTTCTTGTCCAGGTATTCAGAATTGACCTCATCATAGGCTTGGTCGAGTTCCCGTTTACCTGCTTCAAACTCACGTGCAGACTCTTTATTGTCTTCTGTGACATGTTTTTCATACTTCTGTCTTAGCTTCTTTCTGGCAGTTTCTACTTTCCTACTGTAACACAGTGCCTTTTGCCTCTTCTTACATATTTTTGGTAGTAGTTTCTCGGCAGTTTCTTGATTTGCTATGATAAGGTTTCCATATGTTACTGTTGGATTGTCATCACAGGTGTCGTTTAGTAGTGTGTATTTGTTTCTTATAACCACTTGAAATTAACCATTGTTGTCTAACAATAGCACTCTACTGGTTCGATTCCATTCATATTCATCCCAGTTGGTTTACCATTGATTAAACAAAAGTGGCCCAGGTGATTTCATGACTACTTTAGACAATTGATCATATCTCTGCTTACCGACCATCGATTGTCATGAAACAAAGCTTATTCGAAAGCTAAGAAAATTCCCCTTGCACACCATTAAAACCCGAAACAGGAATTTTACGGGAGATATTTTAATATTTTTTTCAAAACTGTATAACTTTTTTTTATTACAGACTGTATCATTTCAAAGCTTAAAACGTGCTCTTTCAAGTAATGCCAATAACTCAGGATTGACTTTTGCCTCCAACGTGTCCATTACGACGTGACGGATCACCTGAGACTTGAGAATGTTTCCACGTTGGTAAAAACCGTTAGCTTATAATAGTATAGGTGTAGTAAATCAAAACACCAAATAGACTTCCAAAGTTTCGTGCAATATTGTGACATACAGCATGTACAGTAAGACAGTACATGAAAACATAAATGTCCTGTTGCCACGAGAAAAAGTTGCCAGTCTGACGAAGCTGCTACTGTAGCAGTCAAACGTAAATAATGCATATGAAAAACATGTCTTGGTAAAAGTTGACACAATATTATGGATATATTGTTTACTTGCCGAATGCCAACGCAGTTTATGCAATTTAATTAAATATTCAACAGTATGTCATAAACCAACAAAATCAGTTTCCTATTGCTTTGTGTTATTAAGAGGTCAAGTTCATGTTAATTTTGTTCACCTTTAGAGCAAACTGGTTCACTCAAATCATTGTTTTTATTGAAGATCTAGATGTCTTCCGCTTAAAAACATTCACTTTTCTAGGGGTAACCAGCATTTTTTCCCGTTACGGGCCAATGATATCAATCTTAGGTACGACGACAAGCTGGCTTCCTATATCCTAAGATCAAGATTTTAGCTCTAAATTGGTGGAAACAGTGAAATCGTGTAAAATGATACCATTCAAGAAATGGCTAGAGATTTTGGGCAATAACCTACAAATGCCAAATTGGTTACATTTACAGCACGTTTTACCTTTTCTAGGATGATCAATTGAATTTAGACTTATGGTGGGTCTATCTTAATTTCAAACACTGCCGGGTATTGCCAGAATGCAAAATATTATTTGGTTATGTGCACTCATAACTGTGGCTTAATAATTATAACTTATCAGAATCATAATGTAAATGAAATTGGCGAAATATAAATAATACCGAACGATTTCAAGACAACAATTTTTTCGTACTTACGCCAACGCCATCCGTAAGGCTGAGGGTGGGGTGAATCCCATTCGGAGGCGAGGTTTCGAGCCGATTGTTGCATGCAGCTAAAAGACTTGCATCTCATTTTGACTTACAAAGAAGTGTGCTTGGTCATTGAACCTCTACCATTGTCTACAGTGTAGAACCAAGCTTTGACGTAATAAACTACGTATAGCTCATACGACGTCTCACTCACATATGAAAGTGCACTCCTCTCTTGGGAACGGAGGAAACGATTGTTTTAGAAACGCGACGCGACAACAAAAAAGAAGATGAAACAAAGCTAATTATTGCAGCGATATTTTCATTAGATACAGTCAGTGCTTTTAATCGTTATATGTTTGGTTTAATGGTTTTATCGATATGCCTAACTAGCGATTTTAATTAAGGCCTGACTAGCTATTTCAATTAACGTGTGACTATAGCGATTTTTAATTAATTATGAAGACTACCAATTGTTGCATGCAGCTTAAAGACTTGCATCTCATCTTGACTTACAGAGAAGTGCATTTGGTCATTGAACCTTTATACCATTGTCTGCAGTGTAGAACCAATCTTTGACGTATAGCTCATACGACGTCTCACCTTGTACTTGCAGTGGATGGGTCCGGTACGCAACTGATGCCAGCCATCCACATTACATGTACTTATTAATTAATTCGTTTTCCATCCAATCATATATTTAATGAGATGAGACGAAGCTTGGATGTATACTTATTATTTTTCGTTTACCATCTAAGCATATCTTTAATGCGTCGAAGCATTGATGGGAGAGGGGGAGGGGTGGCGCACTCACGTATGAATGGGATACGGTCATTAGGCTGTCATTCTATTCGTTTAAAGTTATGCAAAAGAAGGGATCAGTCGGTTAGAGCCTGCAAAAGTTTTTGGATGACAAATTGACAATTAAAAATCCGAAAAGTGTCTGAATCTTTGGCAACATGTCCACTAAACATGTATTGTTATTTGTGTGGCAATTTTTCAAACTCGTCCTAATAAGACCTTTGGGTGAAAATAAATAGATTAAGAAAACTTTCAAAGTATATCTCAAGAATTACTGAACCGATACTAAGCATGTTTGTACTTATTTTAATGTATATCTCATGATGATTACAAATATGGGGATGAAATTCAATAATGTTGACATCTCTGAAACATTTTGTGAAATTTTGGAACTGCCGCCTGTAGACGACTGTCGCGTGGAAAGTGTTATTCATGTTAACAGCGTACCAACCTTACGTAGTTTCCAACTATATATGAAAGTGCACCCCTCTCCTAGGAAGGCCCGCCCTCCTTACCTACGCCACTGGGTAGGGTATACGTTACAAGAAACCAAATCCTTCTCTCAACCTCCCAATCAGGGGTCGTATTATGACGCGTCTGCGCGTCCTAGACCTCTCACTTTCTTGTAGTGACGCGTCAGGTTTCAAATTAGAAAGACTTGCGGGTCCCGATCAAAATTGAAGGGACCCCTCAAATTTGACGATGTATGGAAATGGAAACCTTAAGAAATTCTGTAAATTACATATACATCCTTTGCTCACAATAACATTCATTAAAAATGTCCGTAAAAAGTAAAATTTTCAAATACCCAAACTTCAGGACCCCTCAATTTCTTGGAGGACCCCTTAAATTTGTTTTTTGAAGTCCTACGGGGTTCATAGGACCGCTCACATTTTTGATCCAGTGCTATCCCTGCTCCCAATATAGTACTAAGTTAGTTGTATTGGAGTTCAATGTCCTTCGGTTTCAGTTAAGAACAGTACAATGTCCTTCAAATTAATCAAAAGGTTTCAGTTAAGAACAACGGAGAAAACGATTACCATAGAAACGCGACGCGACAAAAACATTAAAAGGAGATGAAACAAAGCTAATGATGGCAGCGATATTTTCATTAGATACAGTCAGTGCTTTTAATCGTTATATGTTTGGTTTAATGGTTATATTGATATGCCTAACTAGCGATTTTAATTAATGCTTACTAGCGATTTTAATTAATGCCTGACTAGCGATTTTAATTAATGCCTGATTAGCGATTTTTAATTAATTAAAGACAGTCCAAGTTTGAAACAGTCCAAGTTTTTCTCAAGTGACTCCCACGCACTTTGAATCGACACCGCTTTAATGATAGCCAATTGAGCGCACAATGAATATTTTCTAGACTAACTGAGTTGACTGAGCTAGTTGCAAGTCACATGCACATAACGTGATGACTGTACAGATCCATATATGACATGATGGTATAGTATGAACATCACTCAGTGTAGGCATAGCACACACACACTAAAGGCACCTCCAAAAATATCGTGAGCTGTCTAATATCAATTAAACCAACTTAAATGTTGCTTTTTATCTTAATATCCGCTAGCTTGACTTTTCAAACAACGCCTTTGCTTAACCTACACAAATGTTCTTTGCCCCGAACTGACCAAATGGTCGGCGACTGATGATTGGAGGCATTATCCGCCCCATAAAACTATGGTATCGCCTTTTGCTATTTGATTTTATCTGTCGTACCTGATGTATATAGTCATGTTCATTTGGCCTTGTGTTACTCTACATGTATAAATTTAGCCCTTATAAACTATCAAGTTTGAAACATCGATTTCGTGTGATATTTTACACTCGTTATTTTTATTAGTAACGTATTTTCCCAATGCTTAATATCACAGGCAATCGGAATACTTATGTCACACCCCTCACATGGAATTTCTTAATGTGTGCTTTGTAAGAACGACGCATTTTCCCGATGAGGGTGCGTAAGGGTTTAACTGAATTATGCCATAACATCAATGTTATATATTTGCTAACAAAGTAAAGCGGCATGTACCACATGATATCCAGTTGGTCTAATAATATATTCAATTTTATCTGAATTTAACTATCACTTGAATACTTGTGCTGATTACTTTGTGCAAGATTTTTGCCTATTGGTAACACCGATTATTGCCTGGTTATAATGTTGCTACATATTTATGTAGTACACCCTACGTTATAACAACATCATAGGCTTTATTGGCATAATTATAATATCATTAAAATATCATTATGTAGATTTTACTCGCGAACATATAAACAATCTGTACAATAATAGCACTCCTTATAGGTAACCATAAAACTTAAAAGTATCACCAATATACTTTTTAATAAGAGTGTGTTTAAACAATTCACAAATACATCCAGGCAAGCCTCAATCCTACTCTGATCTAGGTGTGTGCGTCTACTATGTTGTAGTGGATATTATTTTGGTTGCTGCTTTGGTTGCCTTCTGCAATATTCCTTGAGCAGTCCATACTATTATTTTTAGTTTTTTGTATTGCTGCTTCCCGTTACAATATGCCAAAACTGTCCAACATCACATTGTAAGTTGGTTCCGCGGAAATCAGTCCATCGCCAAGTATATAAAACTTAGAGGTTACATTTGATTCTACTATGTCCAGACTATGCCAATGCCTTATTACCTGGTTACAGAGGCAAAGACATGGTTCGTCTACAACGCCTTCAAAACCGTACAGCCCGCATTGTATTTAAGGTTCCACGTCGTCATCCCTCATCTCATAATTTAATTTCTGTTGAACTCACTGCACTGGTTGCCAATTGACAAATGTATCCAGTTCAAGACTCTCCTTTATAAAGCTCTGAATGGTCTGTCGCCGATTTACCTTTCTGACTGTATTATCATTCATGTTACTGTACCAGGACAGGTCTGCGCTCCAACCTCGACAAGACCCGTCTTATTATTCCCAACAGTAAAAGACAAAGAGGCTATGGATTCTTTAGCCCAACCCTTTGGAACACGTTGCCACAATCAATTTGCATGTCATCTACTGTTGATGCATTCAAACGCAGCCTCAAAACTCATTTATTCTTGTGATTCCTCTTGCTGATGATGTACTATGTATAGTTTATTTTTTGATTTTGTATTATTGTTATCTATTATATGTATTTGTTGTAAAACGCAATGATCATTATTTTGGAATTGCGCTATATATATATATATAAGCATGACTGTTTATTATTAACAACGAATTGCTGTTAGCTAGCTCGGCCTACTCATGTCGAGTAATAAAATGTTAACTTCATAGTTTGAAGATGTTATTGCTTTTTCCGCAAGTGTTTTTATGGTACATGTTCCGTTGTCCCTCTTCCTGATCTGTTTGCAGTTTGTGAAATTGGTATCTGACTGTTAAGTTTTTCCGTAGTCCTTGTTATCATGATTATTGCGAGGATTTTCCTGATGACTGATAACACCACCGCAGAAAAACAGCTATTATACCAAATTAATTAAATCCATTATATCTATTCTTTTTAATGAGACCACATCAAAAGTCTTTCGTTAACATATTTGAGGACTTTCGGATCATTTTTTTCTTTATTTTATGAAAATTCCCTAAATTGTCACCTTCTAAACTGTCTGTAGACAAAAGGGAAAGTGCTATGGCCATTACACTTTGGGAATACATTTATAAGCATATTACCTAAATTCTCTCGTGACTTTTTTCAGTTACCGTGTTTACTTTTTGAATATTGTTATCTCCAATTTTTGTTTTAGGGATATTTTATAAAAGCTGTTAGGGGCGATATCCAAACTCTACAGTGATTTTAAAGCATTTTTCTAGCGATTTTACAACGATATTCCAACGGTATTTCGTTCTATTGTTAAAAGCATCGGAAAAAGATCGGTGATTAACTAGAAACCTCTCTACTTATCTGGCGTTAACAATATAACTATTGTAGTACTCTCGATGGCTGCATTAGTGAAGCAGACAGATCAAAGGCGCAAGGAAGGTTGTGTTATATTCTTTAAGAAATACTATATTATAGTATTTCTTAATACTGGATGTCACTTTATAGCCTATGTATCACATACTATTAATACTAGTACTAAAAATGCCCAACCACACATAACTCTCTATCAGCCCAATGTCCACCTGGTCAACTTGTCAAGGAATTTAATTTTCCTGAGTTTCGGGCGTGTTGGTTCTCGGAGCGACTTCGGTTTTCGGAATGTTGTAATTTCGTATTTTATTTTGACAGCAAATGTAATGTGCGAGTTGAGTTACCCAAGTGATGTTCAGTCAATGGTGTGTTTTGTGGCACGCGACATTAGTGGAAATGTAGTGGTGGTGGTCGTATGGTAGGGACCAAGACTTTACACGCCTTGGTAGGGATAAGCAATCTAAAAATCAGTACTTTTCTTAGGAAGAGTAGAGGTCTAATATTGGGATATTATCTGCATGTAAGAGTATCTTTGCTGCCCAAGGACTTGCAGCAAGTCTAACCAAATTTGGCAATATAGTGTTTCTAGAAAATAGTGAAAAAGTACTAACATTCCCACAGTGAAAAAAATCCATCACCATTTGTTGTGGAGAAAAAGCGATGTGTGTAATACCTTTGTATTTTGGCTTCAAAATGAAATAAAAGTCTTTAGCATTCATTGATTTTAAAGAAGAGAAAAAAATGTGTTTTCAGAAATTTGGCAGTATTTGAGAATTCGGCAATGCCTCCTGCAGTATAAAGTCAATGGGTTTTCAAATAACGAACAATTCCTTAAATCAAAAACGGCTTTTTGGAGAAAAAAAAGATCTTCTTTTCTTATCAAGATACACATCTTCTGCTATTATTTTAAAGCAAACCAATGCCGGTCACCGTCGGTAGCCGAGTATTACCACCTTAGTGTTAACTTGAGCCGCATAACTGGACATCGTGAATTATAACACTTTCTAAAGTTTTTTCCAGGGGGTATTCATTGGTGCAACAGAGAGAAGTTTAAGAAGAAATCGGGTATTGTTTTAAATCGCCAATACTTCGTATATTTAGTTATATGTTTATAGTGTTTTGCGCGTCTATGAAAAACTGATGAGTAAATCTTTCTAGTGATATCAAATGTGTAGCAATCTCTCGTTCTAGTAATCACCCTGCTTGATAATAATGGGGAGGTCTATATCGGAATGTGCGCAGAATATTCACTAAATGTTGCGCTTATAGTCAATAGAGCATCATTCTACACTGTATTTAGTAGAGTATTCATTAAGACGACAGAGTATTTCTTTTAAGCGCAAAAATAGTGGTGAAATCACATTTAGAAAAAATAAATGTTGGCCCTGGCCAGAGTCTGTTATCTATTTAAAGGGAAAGCAGTGGCGGATCCAGGATTAAAATTTACGGGGGGCTGACCAAGGTTTTTTTAATTCGTAAGAGGTCCCAATTTTGTTTGCCGTCAGCTCGTGATCGTGAAATACAGCTAAGTGTGTGGTGTGGGGGACATTTTTAAGCCCGCCCCCTCCGCCCCTCCGCCCCTCCGCCCCCCCCCCTGTATCCGCCACTGGAAAGATATGGGTCTGTGCAGTGAGGTGTCACCGAAGAAGTATAATAATATATTGAGAATTGTTTTGTAATGATGAGGAAGGTTAAGTTGGAGAAAACATAATTAGACACAGGACTGATCACTTGTTTCAGTATGCATTTATTCATAGAAAGGATGGTCTTTAAGGTACCTCCGTCGTCAACCGGGGTCACCTATATCGTGGTATATGCGTTTTGTTTGGTTTTGATTTGAGGGTAAGGGGTAGGGGAATTTTTGAGGGGGGGGTGTAATATAAGCGCAATCGGTGATAGTACAATGCCCCTCAGTCATTTGATAATTTATGTGAGTGTTTTAGAGCGGGGGTTACAACACTCACCCACTTACCCCCGGAGATCCACTTTGGACGTTGAACAAATCAGTTTGGAAGTTATACTCACCCCTACACAAAATGACCGCATGAGGTCGTGTAAGCGACTGTTGTTTACATTAGCAAAAACGTCCAACATTCGCAAAATGTTTCACCCGATTTTCGGACTTTCAACTGTAAAAAACATGTGAAAACTTGCATTGTGTGTAAATAAAATAACATGAGTATGCAGAGATATCCCTTTGGCAAATATTCTATTCGATAGTACCATTTCAAGGAGGTACAAAAAAGGACTATAGTTCGGCCGTATTGATGATGATGCAATCTGAATTTTGTTGACTTCGTGTTGTTTGTTATCGACGGAATGTGACGTCATTCCGGGCCGATCTATTTACCAAACTCTCGCTGCCAGCCGATTTCGCTAGAAAATATCAGCGCCAATTATTTCATCCCTGGCGACATGAATCTTAACACTTTCCACGCGGCAGGCGGCTGCAGACGACATTCCAAAATTTCACAAAATGTTTAAAAAATTTCAAAATTATTTAATTTCATTACCATATTTAGAATCACCATGAGAAATGCATTGACATAAGTACAAACATGCCTAGTATTGAGTCAGTAATCCTTGAGATAGACTTTGAAAATTGTGAAAGGTTTCTGAAAAATCTTTTTTGTGTATGGTAAAAATAGTAGCCGCGTGGAAAGTGTTAACACAAAAACCGAAATAGACAACAACACAGATGTTCCTGCTATGATACTATTACTGGTATGATAGACCACGTACCATTTGTATTAAAAATAATAGGATCAATGACGTATACAATTATACTAAGACATACGTTCTGGCGTCACAGGAATGTTTCAGACTACGTACCATTTGCATTAAAAAATAAAAAATAAAAAGGATAAATGAAGTATACAATATTAGGACATACGTTCTGGCGTCACAGGAAAGTTTCAAACATAATCTAACCATTGTTACGCTTCTTTCAGCACAAAACACACCTATGCCATAGATATGGCAAGTTTGTTACAGCTCGTGTTTTGTATTTTAGGAGCTAGCTCTTTGAATTATGCGAGCAATATTCACGCAATAAAACAAAATGTATTCAATGAAATAGTCCACCCGGTGGTTGAAAGTTACGTACAAGATGGTATGATCCTGGAAAATGTTGAAGATGTTTCTAGTCTTCTTGGCTTGAAATCCGATCAATCTTTCCAAAACATACGCGATTTGCTCCGGGCACATGGAATAGGTGTTCTAGACAAGCCATCCATCTTTTCCATATACGCCCTGGCCCAATTCTTTGAAACAGACGCGGTTATCAATGTCTTGTCATCTGCTCCATCGTATAGACCATTTCAAATCCGAAAATATACGATCGGTTCCGAATGTTTCCGATTAGCCGAGTGTTTGACACTCGGTTCCATGACCTGTCAGCTCCTGACAGGTCATGGCCATGTGCCGGAGAAAAACAACGTGTTTTTCACCCGTCTGCCCGTGTGGTAGATTGCGCTGGTGTTGGTGATAGATTGTATCCCTCACAAAGTTGATGTTGCGGCATTTCAGTTACAAAAACGAGTGAGATGAAAGAGATTTGGGATAATATTTTCACTTTTTACCGTCTGCTCGATACATTTGGAATTTGTCCGTCAGCGCCTTTGTTGATAAAAAAACAAAATAGTCTCGTTCCACGTTTTACTTCTCATGTGTGCACGCGTGTATGTAAACATAGGCGGACAATCAACTAGGGCAATGCTGTGAATGCGATCAACTGTTGCAAAGAACGCGCAACGCACCTACTCCACGTGACCTGTTTTTCCGAAGATTTCCGATCTCAATTTGAAATGGTCTATTCAGATTTCATAGAACGCGCCCGAATCGTCCGCGTCTTCGTGAATCCCGGTCTGTACAACTACGCTCTTCGATC
Source organism: Ophiura sarsii (assembly GCA_035610835.1). Taxonomy (NCBI): domain Eukaryota; kingdom Metazoa; phylum Echinodermata; class Ophiuroidea; order Amphilepidida; family Ophiuridae; genus Ophiura; species Ophiura sarsii. The sequence goes on along the minus strand of CM069450.1, from coordinate 18,076,088 downwards.
CGCGAATGTAAACGCAGAAAATGATCCACAGTACAACAACATACACATTCCTGAACTGGTCCGCATAGCGGCGAGAAGTTTCTCTACCGATGAAGCCATCTATCAAGCGATTCAACATTCACGACGACATATTAGTGCCGATGACAATACCCGTAGCTTTGGGAACTCGGATGTTCCGGAAAGCTCTCAATATTACCTCGGTTATTTTAGAGAAGATATTGGACTGAACGCCTTCCATCATACTATTCTATTACAGAATATGCCTCATGCCAATGCCGGAGATTTCATCAATGCTCGTTACAACGTTGAGTGAGAGGTTCGCGCTGGGTCTAGCTCGTGTTAAGCCTATGCCACTTGATAAGAGAATGATGATTGCGGAGGTTTGTATTCTGTGTGTAGAAAGTATTACGTATAAGTTTAACGGGTTCGCCGTCGGACAAGTTTTAATCTGTCAAGCTTTCGTCAGGATTAGCTCTGACTTCTTCAGGACCAAATTATTATAATATTAAACAAAACATAGAGATTGCCACTTCTCTTGTTATCATCATTTGGGCTGCCCCTTTCCCGATGATTTGAGAGTAGGTGCCCTTTCCTACTTGTGAATGAATTGGTGGCTCTGAAAAGAGCCGTTCAAATGGATTGCCGCTTCCACTGCACAGAGATGGTGGCTCTGACAAGAGCTCTACACGAAGGTTGCCACTGGCCTACTATATATAAATTTGGTTCTAATAGAACCTCCAAAGGACTGCCCCTTGGCCAATGGAAATAACGTAGAGACCGCCCCTTGTCTACTAGACTACAATAAGTCTAATGCACAGTAGTATACGTGTAAATCAATTTGTAAAATTGCGAAGTTAACTAAAATCCGTCGAAATGATCAAAATCGCAATTGTTTCCAAACAAAGGGTAATTAACCAGGTAATAAATGTGCTTGTAACTCTAAAAGTGAAACCATATTTTCGGTAAATATTTTCTAAAATACAGGAGCGCTTAGCATCTGGATACCTCTGGGATACTCAGATTAGTATGAGGGAGTATTCTAGGCTCGATACCTAAAGCGCTCCACGATCGTACTAGATCCTGGCCGAAAACCGGCGGCGATCTAACCATGGTTTATCTATGGTGGTTCCATGTCGGAACCAGCTGTCGATTACGTGCCCAGCGGGATCTTACGAGTTGCTGTGTACTCCAATTATGCATTTTGTTATATTCAGGAGGGATACGATTCCCATCCATCTATCGTCGTATACTGGAGAGAAACGATTTGCAGCTCAATGACGACATCAGAGACCTATTGCAAGTCAGCTCTGTCAGCGAAATACCAACCATATATTCAAACCTGATGAGTACTATTTGAAGTGGTTATCTTACGGATCTAAGTACATAATTTCCAAAATATAAGACAATCTGACAAGAATCAACGCAAATGTTGATATGCTCACAATGTCACTCCCTCTACAAGGTTTCGTGCCATTATTCACACATCAACATCAACAAGCGTGCATTGATTTGTTTAATTTTCTCGAAACAAAACATACGCATGTATTTACCTATATAAATTTATCAAATATCTTAACACTTATAAGGTCAATTCTTTTTCTTTTTCAGCAGTCCAATTCAGAACTTTATCACAACCAACACAACACCAAAAGGATTACATTTTGCACCTAGTGCATTATTTTGTCATCCGGTATTGATACCTCGCCTTTTAATGTTTCACAGGTTTTAATAGATGTATTACCAAATTTCTACACGTGGCCATACATTCTATTCAATGTTATACTGTAACAGTTTGCTATTAGTACAAAAGTGAGAACATAATCATAATATACATAATTGATATGTTAAAGGTATATTATTATGTGATCTTTCCAGGGAACGCCCTCAACATCGAAAAAAAAATTGAAAGCAGATTTTCTTGCAGATTTACATTTCTGATCATAAATCGTACATACATTCCAAGTTACAGGGCGATACGATTCTTAATTACTTCAAAATCATGGTTTTAGAGTGAAAATAAACTGTCGGGTGTTATCACGACAGTTTATATTTTCACTCTAAATTCACTCTAAAACCATGATTTTGAGGTAATTAGGAATCGTATCGCTCTGTAACTTGGAATGTATGTACGATTTATGATCAGAAATGTAAATCTGAAAGAAAATCTACTTTCTAAAAAAAAATCATGAATAGAGGGCGCTCTCTGGAAAAGATCACATAATATGCATTTAATGCTAGCTAAAATATCGAAAGGTTTATACAGAAGACGAAGTAGCAGCTGCAGCATCAATCCTCAACTGTACGGCAAACAATCGTTGGGAATGTTGGGTCACCGTCTACTGTCTGTGGGGACAGATCCTGACGGACGTTATAATCAGGAACCAGGTGTGATAGGTACTTTGGAGACTGCTTTAAGAGATCCGGTGGCCTACCAATGGCACGAAGCTCTAAATAATTTGAGCAAAGAATATTTATTGACTCTTCCAAGCTACAGGTACTTATAGAAATGTCTTTATTTAAATGATCATGTGTGTATATCGTATTTCACATTTCTAAGTTTAATTTGTGAGTGTAACGCTTTCCACGCGGCAGTCGTCTGCAGACGATATTTCAAAATGTCAAAAAATGTTACAAAAATGTCCAGCTTATTGAATTTCATCACCATATTTGGAATCACCATGAGAAATGCATTAAAATAAGTACAATCATGTCTAGTATTGATTCAGTAATCCTTGAGATAGAAGTTGGGAAATGTGTCTGAAAAATCCCTTTTGTATATGGTAAACCTAATAGTAATAGTTGCGTGGAAATGGTTAAGGAAATAATAATAATGATAATAGTGACATGGCATAATATCCACTTTAAATAAGAGCGCTCAAGGCACAAACATAAAATACGATATAAATGAAAAACGATAAACAACAACAATAAAACTGCTTAATTATTACAAAATGTCTCAGACATCAGATGTGCTTTCAACTGTTATTTGAAGATTGTTACAGTTTTATATGGATAGGAAGTTCATTCCAGAGACAAGGAGCTGCAATAGCAAAATATCTGTCTCCCCAAGAGCGCTTAGATATAATGTCTTGAAGAAGTTGTATTTGTCCAAAACGAAGAGTGCGAGTTGGCACATAGTTTTATAACAATTCAGATAAATATGATAGGACAACATTGTTAATACATTTATATACAATCAGCAATAGTTTGAAAACAATTCTCTGAGCTACAGGGAGCCAATGGAGTCCCTTTAAAATTGGCGTAATATGGTAAGATCTTTTAGAGGGTGTGAGAATGCGAGCTGCAGTGTTTTGAATTTTATTGGAGACGATAGAGTTCATTAGCTAGAAATCCATAAAGAAGAGCATTGTTGTTATCAAGACGAGAGGTAATTTAACGAATGAATAATTTGTTCTGTAGCAATGGAGAATTCCGATTCGTAATTCAAGTCAACTTGATTTACTTGTTTATACTGCTTACTTGTTTATACAGGCAATAGTTTAATGCAGGGGTTCTCAACCTGGGGGTCGTTTTGGGTTTTCCAGGGGGTCATGAAGGGCTCATAAATATAGGTTTTTGGGGAACCGTGTTACATTTCACTTTAAAAAAGCCTAGAAAAACCCAAAAGAAACGTTCAAATATGACAAATTTCCTGTTCGCTACGCTCGCATCCAAACTAAGCAGTTTCATTTATGATATCCGGCTGGTGTGGGGTTTTTTTTAAAAACATTTAGGGGGTCAAGTTACTGACCAGGAATGTCAAAAGGGGTCGCGGGGCAAAAAGGTTGAGAACCACTGGTTTAATGTAATAATAATAATAATAATATTTATTTCTTATATAGCGCAATTACATCAAAAAGAACTCAAGGCGCTTTACAAAGATACATTAAGAGCGTAAAGCACACGTCACGGTAGCAATATATAAATATACAATATTAAAATTCCGATAACAACAAGATAAAATACTGTATGAATATTGCACAGTTAAGTCTAAATAAGAAGAGCAAACACAGACAACGGATAACTGTGAAATATACATAAGTAAAAATGGGAATAGGCCTAGTTAAAAAGCGTGATGCACAGAACACATATTGCACAATCAGTATTGCATCAATATTAAAGCACGAAAAAGAGTGAAATGTGCATTGCAATTACAATATTCCGAATTAACAACCTTAATACATACACACAGCAAAATATTAAACACACTAGCAAAATGTATATTAAAACACATGGAAACCAACTGTAAAGTGATTAGAAACACAGGATGTCAAAAAATATTAAAACCGCCTAAAAAGTCGACTGTTCACAAAAAACATAAATAAATGAAATCTAAAATGTTCCATGATTGTAGGCTTTCTTAAATAAATGTGTTTTAAGCACCCTCTTGAACTGGGTAACAGATGTTACCCATCACTTAATGTAACTATTGGATGTACAAACACTATTGGATGTACAAACACTGAAAGCAGTGTATAAACTGTGGGTTAATAGCCCGCCCCCACCACGCCCCCCCCCCCCCCCCCCCCCCAACTCGGTCACTTATTTGTTAATAATTGACGTGATGGTTTAATCTGACTTTTGTAGTATTGTGTATCGAATAGTGCAAACGATCTGGAAGCTCCGGTACTGGTTAAGAGTGTATCAGTCCAAATAGATGATCAGTTGTCTGAAGATAATACTTTGGAGACATTCATGGAAGAAAGAACGGTGGATATTTCAATGGACCCTTCTATTGCTTCTGAAGTCGGCAAGGATTCTGGTCCAGTACAGGTATGCTATGTTCTTCAAATGATATCAACAAAAACTTACGACGGGCATTTGATAATTACCTGCAACCATTTAAAATCTGTGAACCAAGACATTATTACAATATATCAAACTTTGAATACTTGCACTAGATATGTCTTTCCCTTTTATCACTGAAATGTTTCAAACAGGCGGGTAATCCCTATTACGTAATCACAGTACTATAAGTATCTTGGCTTTGGGGCACTGGCCAGAGTAAGTGTCATAATGGCGGGTAATTTGAAAAACGAGTTTAGAGCGTACATAAAGATTCGGGCAAAGCTAGGCGATAACAGCATCAATATTCACGCCGATTTGCACAGAGTTTATGGAGATGATGGGCCTTCTTACCATACAGTTGCAGACTGTGCTGCCCGCTACAGAGAGGGCAGGGAGTCCACCAAAGATGATCCAAGACCTGGTAGATCATCGCCCGTGTGAGAAAGTTGGTTGATGAGGATGGTAGAATTACTGTGGAAGGTAGGCCCATTGCAGCTTTAGTGGGTATCTCAGTGGGAAGTGCTCAGATCATCTTGAAGCAGCATCTTTAAATGGGGAAACTATGTGCAACTTGGTGATGACACTTGAGTACACTTCTATGACAATGAAACCAAGGGAAAAAAACAAAGTTTGGGTCGACAAAAAGACGGCTAAACACCAACCATTGCCCGTCGTAGCTTGAGCACCAATAAGGTTTTATACACAATTTTCTTCAACGCATATGGAATTGTGACCCAAATTCCAGCTCCTCAAGGCAAATCAGTGACCGGCAAATACTATTGCACCAAAGTATTGCCTGAGGTCCAGAAGTACTATGATACCAGGCGTCCAAAATGTGGAATGAATGGAATCTTCCTTCACCATGACAATGCCTCAGCTCAGAGATCTGCACTTGTAAAGGACTTTGTCAACGCCAATGACATTCGGATCTTGCCACATCCTCCATGTAATTTCTGGTTGTTCCCAAAGATGAAGTCAGAGCTTGCCGGAATCCGCTATGCGAGCAGAAGTGCCGTTGGAAGCGCCATCCATCAGTGTTGCAAGCATATACCTGAAGAAGAGTACTTTGAAGCCTTCAGGAATTGGGCACGCCGACTTAGAAAGTGTATGAATGCTGGAGGGGAACTTTAAAAAACTATAAAGGTAATCATGCATGGATGAATTATGTAAAGTTTTACAGGGTTGCAGGTAGTAACCGAATGCCCCTCGTAAATATACACTCTTAGAAGGTCAGGATCAAATACATGAGTAGATTTCTGGCTTACTTTGTTTTGATCCTTTAAGGATCATTTTCGGATCGTTTTGATCCGTTTTCGGATCGTTTTGATCCGTTTCCAGATAGATATCAACAAACGGATCAAATTCACCTTGATCAACTTTGATCTGATTTCCGGATCAATTCGATGAAACAGTTCATTGGTCAATGAGTGACTGACGTCACTCTTTCGCAAACCGATAGACGACAAGCAGACGATCTTTTGAATTCGGTCGCCACAGTTGAAACAAGGGTGAAATACCGCGGTAAGTTATCCAGTCTAATCTGTAAAATGTTACATGATTTTGTCGGTAAAGTAGTTTTATTTTTTATGTTTGAACATGCTCTATTCTTGTGAACAAATTTCTTGTACCTGACCAGTGCCATCAGTACGATTTTCGGTCAAAATGCTCCTCACAAAATGTCACGATCACTGCGATGTACGAAGCCTACACGATGTAGTAAGCTTACTGCACTCGATATATAGTCTGCAGTGTGCACCCGGGGTGGGGGCACTCAATCAATATTAGGTTTCACACCAGGCTCCATCAAAAATACCCCCTTTTTTTGGCCCGGTGTCACCGAAAGACCCTTGCATGCATGCTTGTTTTTACAATCTGTCACCCGATGACCCCCTATGTTTTCACTTTTTCTTTGATTCAGTTTGATCCTGGAGTAGGATCATAAGCTACAGGTACATCCGATTAAGGATCATTATTTTGATCCGTTTCAGTATCATTTGACAGAAATATTTGATCCCATTTCGGATCAAACTTTTTGATCCTGCTTGTCGGATCACTTTGATCCGGAAAGGGTAAGCTCATATGTGATACCGCTTCTGGATCAAAATTGATCCTTTTCGTCTCATATTTGATCCTGACCTTCTAAGAGTGTAGAACTAATCTAAAAATTGATTTGGTTTACAAATACGCTGAAAAAACCTGTTTTTTACACACTATTTATACGAACACACTATTTATAATGATATGTCACTATGATTCCTCCCGTGTGCGCGGATATGCGAGGAGTGTTGCTTCCACCTATCTCTTGACTTGTATTTTCACAACGAGGATATTTGCCGATTCTTAAGATTAAGCCTTGATCAGGTTTTAGAGATATATATTTTCCTTGTGAGGGTAAATGGTGAAAATAATGTTACCGAGATGTTGATACGTGGTCCTTATGAGAGAGAGGTAGTTAGTCCATGATGTAAACTTACGAATGAAACTAAACATGGTAAAAACCTTTTTGTCGCACCGAGTCCCTAATTGTTTTTTACGCTGTTCATGACTTAATTTTAAATAATTATCATAATTAAAACTGAATAACATTAAACATATACTTCTTGAATGATTAGTATTCTTACTATCGTCTTTAAATAAGTTCATCAGGATTGTAGATATAAATTGAAAATGATATTTTGTTAAACAAATCCAAGATGTGTACCCACATTTAACCGTCAACCAGTTCGGTTGACTTCCACAGTAATGGCTTGATCTACTTCTTTTCCCCGCGAAAGATGCTTTTCTCGTTCCCAGGATGCAAAGCAGTGATGGGAACGAGACAAGCAGCTCTCGCGGGAAAAAGAAGTGGATCAAGCCATTACTGGGGAAGTCAACCGAACTGGTTGCCGTCGGACAAGTTTTAATCTGTCAAGCTTTCGTCAGGATTAGCTCTGACTTCTTCAGGACCAAATTATTATAATATTAAACAAAACATAATTTATGAATACCTGTCGTAAAAGCCTATCTCACAATCTTGGATTTGTTCACAAAATATCATTTTCTTACTAGGCCTAATGGTTTCACTTTCTCAGGTGCCAATAAAGCGTTTGAACCACAAACCATTCCATTACCACATGAACCTTAATAACAAACGCCCTCAACGTGATTTCACTGCTGCTGTGCGGATATTCATTGCACCACGTCATGATGAAACAGGGGACCAGTTTAAATCTTTGAATGAACAGCGCCAATTCATGATAGAGATGGATAAATTCGTAGTGAAACGTAAGAATTTATATTAAAGGCATATTATGTGATCTTTTCCAGAGAGCGCCCTCTGTTCATGATTTTTTTTAGAAAGTAGATTTTCTTGCAGATTTACATTTCCGATCATAAATCATACATACATTCCAAGTTACAGAGCGATACGGTTCCTAATTACCTCAAAATCATGGTTTTAGAGTGAATTTAGAGTGAAAAACCATGATTTTGAAGTAATTAAGGGGGAATTAGGGGTTGAGAGGTTTTATATTATGGATTTTGTTTTTCTGGCTTAAAGTCACAGCCCAGAGAATTAGCTTTCATTTGCTTCAAAAATGAACAAAATCGGATATTCCACTGCAAAGTTATGAAATATTTTGCGCGTCCAAGTCCGTCGCGAAGTCGAACATTTCGTATATCAACGCATGTATTTAATTCTTATGTATTCTATTGTTTTAATAAGTATCTCATTTCTGGTCAAAAATGTCATATTTGATTTGATTACTCCAAGTATAAATGCATTTAGTGTTCTAAGATGCATTTAATAAGTGAAAACTTCATTTTTAAATCAAATTTAGTTAATTTGATACGAAAAATGACGATTAATTACCTTTAATGAGTATTAATTATTCGTATTTACTAATGACCCGACTTTTAATTGACGATATCTCCGTAACTAATTTCGACCATTTTGCGACCGTGCGCGCAATATATCTAGAAAACTAAAGGGGCTAGGAACTTCAAATTTGGCCAGAATACTGTTGATAAGATAAGCTTTAAAATGAACTAGAATGGAGACTCTAACCCTATTAGAACATATTTTTTTACATCTCCGTCAAAAAAATAATTAATAATTTTTCTGGTGAACACAAACTCAAATACTTACCCTAGTTAATAGTGTCCAATTGCTTAGATCCTAGTTCATTTTATAGCCTTCTCGATCAGCTTTCATTTGCACTTTGTCCCAATACTCTACAATAAATGGTTTTTGAGATATCTTGCGCGCAAGGTGTCCTCGTAGTAAAAAAGATGATACAAGATGGCCGCCGTTTCCATGGCAACGGGTCACATGACCGACCAAGTAGCGATATTTTTTTAACCTACAACACTTAAGGTTTAAGTACATACCCAATTAACATTAACAGTACCTTTAATATTGGAGAAAAATTAGTTTCAGTAAAATGTGCTCTCAACCCCTAATTCCCCCTTAAGAATCGTATCGCCCTGTAACTTGGAATGTATGCATGATTTATGATCAGAAATGTAAATCTGCAAGAAAATCTGCTTTCTATTTTTTTTTTTTCGATGTTGAGGGCGTTCTCTGGAAAGATCACATAATATACCTTTAAGTAACAAGATACGATCGGCTTTTTGTGTGGACATTGATGATTTTCAAAACAAGCTTCAGCATTCATAAGAATACATTTTATTAACCCCTGAGGGGGTGGTGAGTGGGTGCAATCCCCCTTTCCCCCGACGCTTCCACGCGGCTATTATTAGTTTTACCATTTCAAACAGATTTTTTTAGAAACCTTTTTTCAATACATTTCTCATGGTGATTCCAAATATGGTAATTAAATGCAATGATTTTTGACATGTTTTTAACATTTTGTGACATTTTGGAATGTCGTCTGCAGACGCCTACCGCGTGGAAAGTGTTAAATATCTCGCCTAAATGCCTTAAGTAATCTCGGTAATCGTAGGAATACACATTTCGCTCATTTTAGCATAACAAATATTACCTACTACCTACATGACCTGTGTGTTAAATTTTGTCCTAAACTTGTTTGAATATTTCGTATTTCTTCGAGCATTGCAAACTCACAAACATAGATACCGTTATGTAAGGGGCCATATCCAAACTCTCAAGTGATTTTATAGCGTTTTTATACCGATTTTACCCCGGTATTAAAACGGTATTTTTTTCTATTGTTAAAAGCATCGGAAAAAGATCGGTGATTAACTAAGAGCCGCCTCTCTCCCCCTCTCTACTTATCTGGCGTTAACAATCGAACTATTGTAGTACTCTCGATGGCTCAATTAGTGAAGCAGACAGATGAAAGAGCGAGGAAGGTTGTGTTATTAAGCTGACCAGTGCTCTAGTTAATCACCGATCTTTTTCCGATGCTTTTAACAATAGAAAAAATACCGTTTTAATACCGGGGTAAAATCGGTATAAAAACGCTATAAAATCACTTGAGAGTTTGGATATGGCCCCTAATATTATTGCATACCGATTCTGATTTATTTCCCTTTACTAGTTAATCCCGGGGAAAACTATATTCGTCGCTCATCTGAGTTGTCGTCTTTTAGCCACCCAGTACTTCTGACCTCTGAAGAGCAACTGCAATACCAGACTGAAGCACATAATCGTCGTCTTCATTGTGGTTGGCCTCTGAACCTCCTCGTTCCTCGTGGCACAACTTCCGGTATGGATTTCGATCTCTTCGTAATGGTCTCCGATTGGACCAAAGATCATTCGGCTGCAGTTGACGACGATGTTGCTGTCAACCTTGACCGTGGCGTCGCTTTGTGCGGCGTAGAGGGCAGCCGATCTAATCCGGACGGTCGTCCTTATCTGTTTCCTCTTGATCGAAAGTTTCAAGAAAGTTCTCTTTCTGAATGCTGTTCAAAATATGGCAACATGATGCAGAGCAAAATTACAATTCACCACATGAGTGAGTGATGGGTATGAATTGTCTTCACACGAAAAATCAATATAAAAATTCGATAAATTAAATGGAATTATTGTAGGTAGGTATCTATATTAAAGGATAATGTGATATTTATTAAAGCCTATTATCTCCAATTATTATAACAGTTATACAATTTAAGATCTTTTGTTAATGGTATGCGAAAATAGAAAACATTGATAAAAATTTTTAAAAAATCGTACTTTGTATCGGTCGTTGAGCTGTAGGGTACTTCATAGTTAATTATTCATCGTGTGTAAATTCTCAAAATAATAAGAAGAATATATCATGTGAACTATATATAGCATATCAATCACCTGGTAACTTGCTTCATGAGCACTATATTTCTATGAGTTTTGATCATTTCCCACCACCCATGGAACCACGACCCCGTTTACCTTATTCCTAGAACCTTGTATGGAAAGCTCTTTCCACTTCGAGTAAATAATTATGATGAACATAATTGTGACTCTGAATGATACCTGTAGGCCCAAGAACTTACATCTGATCATGAATTGTTATGGTGAATTTATTCTGGTGTGAGGCAGGTACATTATATCTTGCATGTTAAAACTCACAATTTTACTGCTCCTCGAAACCGATGAAATATGACACGTACTCACAGATTTAGTTGTTAATCTATTGTATTAAGGTACATCTTGATGTTGTCAATTCAGTTTCCAAAGGGAGTGAAACAGAGGTTAAAAAAACCAGTGTAATCCGATACACATACACCAGTCTTCAGATTCACCACAGCTACTGCCTAAAAGTATCAAGAATAGGCCAAGTGAGGGCGATATACATAAACATAAAGTGTATACTCTGTTTGGCCATCTCGAGACAGTGACGTAACCGTGTATTCTACTAATTGCATCACATAACGCGCGCGCATACTCGCGGAGCTGGCGTACGAACACGAGCGTTGAAAGGCGGAAGATACACATGCGTGCGTAAAAGCTGCGCCTGTTCAGTTACGTCACTGTCTCGAGATGGCCAAACAGAGTATAGCCGGGGGTGAAGTAGGGCCCTAGGTGAAGGTCAAAAGGTGTACATGTAAATATATACTAAATTCTATAATAAATACATGTAAGCCTAATCGGCAGTAACAATACATATGCACTTCGCGAAACAATGGGCAGGTAGACTACTAATGCTCATGAAACACTGGAGTGGAATGAGAATTTCTATTACACCTTCGAATGGTTTAACCCGGTGTAGTAGAAGACGTTTTTAATAACTCTATGACGGCCGAGTGCACCAATGACGGATAACTTAATAGGGAGGTAAGCTACCTCCCTAGTATAGCATAACTTACTAACGATGTAATTCTTAGAGCATAACTGGCAGGTAACATCAGAATAGCAACTAGCGAGGTGAATATCCACATTAATGAGCATCGTCCCCTTACAAAATTAATTGGCGCATATGCAAAGTGTTAACCTATAGTTTATTGTAAAATTCTGGCGTGAATGGTCCTCCGTAATATTAAAAACGTGTCGTCACTCGCTAGGTCATAGGTGAGTGTAAATCAAGAATCACGTGGAGTCGGCCTGCGATCCGGAAAAAAATGATGCCATTTTATGGCCAAAAAATTCGAAGTTTATTTACCGCTTTTTCAAAAATAAGGACTATCATGACATTACAAACATATTTTGGGCGAGGGGCACATACAAACATTGCACCAAAAAGCACAATTTTAATGATAAACACAAGCACCCGATGGATACAATTATATACAATTATAACACATCTCTTGACACAAATACTTCCGTGGCGTGGACACCTTGTCCTTCGCTTGTTAACCGCGGAACCCCGGTTCGATTCCCAGACCACGCACGGCACGATATGTTTTTTATTTCGTTCTTCTAGTTATACCCTTCCACTCACAATAATGTTGAAACTTGGCTTTATCAGTTTTTAATTAATAAAAACAATAATAAGTTTATGTATTTAGTCATTATTTAAGATCCTTGGACAATTAGTACATTTTGGTCAAAATATGACCCAAAGTCGGTGCGATTAGTGTTTGAATGGGCAAAAGGAGTTGATCTAAATGTTGACTTAAAAAAATCACAAAATTGCATGAATGGATTTTCAAAACTATAAAAATCTTTTAGCTTATGAGGGGTCACATTCCACTTCAAATAGACACCCCCTGGGCATGCAAGCACAATTGGTCCTTCAGCATTAGCGAATCATCCCCTCCAATGTTCACAACAAATTTACGCTACTGCTAGAATCGACTAACTTGTGGCATAAACGAAACGTTATGCCCCAACTTACTCTTGGGTCTGGTCAGGTATAACATTTAGCGTAAATTACCCGCCAGTTACTAGCCTAGTAGCTTACCCCGCATTGGCGCTCTCAAAATTTTGGGTTACGCCTCAGTTACTAGCGAGGTAGCGCTATTCTTCAGCTACCCGTCATTGGTGCACTCGGCCGATACATGTGTGTTTGATTCATTCGACTCTCGTACGTAAAATGTAAAGTTTAAAAAATGTAACTCAATTATTTTAACATTATATATAATATTGATGTGTTTGCTGTGGTGTTTATATGTGTTGTGATGACTAAATACGCGTAGAAAGAATAATAAATACATATTTAAAAGAAAAATTAAATAATTTCATTGTTTTACCTTTCTTGAGCTGTTTTAGCATTTATGACACCCGTTTTTTAACCAAATATTTCTCTGAAACCTTTCTCTATATCAAAGACATTTCTGAAGTTACGGGATATCTTAATCTACCGCAAAATTAGAAAAAATGGTCTTTTCACTAAAAAAAGCACCACATTTTTGCCAAAAAACAACGTTTGAATATCTAACAATTCCTTGTTCTTTGGTTTCTACTTGAATCTACAACATGTTGCAATATGTTCATAAATTAAATAAACTGTCGACAAGTTGTATTATATTCAAATAATGAAAAATGTGATTTTGGTTTTTGTAGACAAAAAAACGGGCCAAGATAAACTACAAAAAATTGAGAAATTCTTATTCCATCCATATATCCATGTCAACCTATGTAGCAAAAGTACTTTGTACATCTTACGGTCGTGTGTGTGTTTATGATATCAAATTGCCTTCAAAAAAAGAAAGAAAATAACATAAAAAACCCACCCAAAACGGCAAAAATACATATTTTATAACATATACCACGATAGTTACCACCTGTCTCTACCAGCCGAATTTGCAAGCATATACAGGGTGCCCCAGAATGATTTAAACCGGTGGAAAAGATGAATTTGTTATAGCTATGATTACGATTGTTATCATTACGTATTTATGAGTAATTCTAACATCTACATAATATAAAGGAATTTTGAATTTTATGAACGTTTGTAAAATAAAGTAGATTTTACCTCTTTACCTCTTTTTAAACTCATGAAATTATTACACAATTCAATTTAAATGATATGCCGGTAATTTGCTATGGGCCTATCCCTTTTTAATTTCCAATACAAAGTTATGCGATAGATATCAAATCGTCGCTGTTCTGACATACCGGCACATCACGAAAAACAGCGTTTTGAGAAAATCGTGTTTGAAAATTTTCCAATTTTTAAAGACTTGTTAGAGAGCATTTACATCAAATGTCACTATCATTGTCAAAGAACACTAATAGATATATACTTATGTTTGTTATGAGCATGTTACAACAACAAATTGCAATTATTAATTAGGAGTAATTATGTCATAAAGTCATGTGCCGGTATGTCAGAAAGAAAGAAAAAAACCCTTCATATTCGTCCTACAGTGATATGCCAGTGATGTGCCGGTATGTCAGAACTGCAGTTACACGGTGGTCTATGGCAGAATATTGTGATGTGCCGGTATGTCAGAATACAAAATGAGGTTTTCATGCCGGTATTATGTTAAAACCCTGGCATATCACACTAATTAGTGCGGTATCTCATTAATTAATTACCTTTTTGTCTCAATTTTTTTGGAGAATAAAGAGTTTCATTTGTAGATCATGAAATGCAACTTAACTCATTTTGCCCAAAATGGCACATGTGCCGGTATGTCAGAACAGCGACGATATGTTTGTGATGTTTTGTGGAGCAACATTTGAATGAAAATGAATGAAAGAAATTGTTAAACATTCTTGGACACCCTGGATCAGCGTAATTGAGTTATCCCTGGTGACAGATGTTTCTACAAAAGTCCCTGAATGAAAATGTTACTGGTATGATAGACCACAAACCATATTGAAATAACAGGTTATGACTCATTTAGTCAAAGTCCCTGGAATGAAAATGTTACTGGTATGATAGACCACAAACCATATTGAAATGTAAAGTAAAGGTAGAGAGACACACTATATAGGAAAGATTCGAGAAAAATACTATTTACACGTTTCTTTCAACACAAAACATACTTATGCCATAGATATGGCAAGTGTTTTGCAACTCGTGTTGTGTATTCTAGGAGCTAGCTCTTTGAATTATGCGAGCAAGATTCACGCAACAAAACAAAATGTATTCAATGAAATAGTCTACCCGGTGGTTGATAGTTACGTGCAAGATGGTATGATCCTGGAAAACGTTGAAGATGTTTCTAGTCTTCTTGGTTTGAAATCCGATCAATCTTTCCAAAACGTACGCGATTTGCTCCGGGCACATGGAATAGGTGTTCTAGACAAACCCTCCGTCTTCTCAATATATGACGCGGCCGAATTCCATGAAACGGACGCGGTTTTCAATGTCTTGTCATCTGCTCCATCGTATTCCGATTTCATAGAACGCGCCCGAATCGTCCGCGTCTACGTGAATCCCGGTCTGTACAACTACGCTCTTCGCTCCGCGATTGTAAACGCAGAAAATGATCCAGCGTACAACAATATACATATTCCTGAACTGTTCAGCATAGCGGCGAGAAGTTTCTTTACCGATGAAGCCATATTTCAAGCGATTCAACGTTCTCGCAGACAAATTAGTGCCGATGATAATGCCCGTAGCGTTGGGAACTCGCATGTTCCGGAAAGCTCTCAACATTGCCTCAGTTATTTCAGAGAAGACTTAGGGCTTAACGCCTTCCATCATACCATTCTATTGAAGACGATGCCTCATGCGAGTGCCGGAGAGTTCATCAATGCTCGTTACAACGCTGAGAGGTTCGCGCTGGGTCTATCTCGTGTTAAGCCTATGCCACTTGATAAGAGAATTATGATTGCGAAGGTTTGTATTTGTTTCGAAAGTATTACACAATACACTATTTTGTAGATTTGCAAGTTAACTCAAATATGTCGAAATGATTAAATTCGATATTTTTCTTAAATATCTCTTTATCTATTTGAATTATATCAATTAGAAAATGTTAAAGATTCGTATTAGGGCGTAAGCCATCTAGATTTCAATAACCAACATCAAGGAGACGGAGAATATGTCCAAGGAATTTCAGTTGGCGGCTCGTTTATACGGTGGATGGGTCATTCTTCGGTAAATGGCACATTTCATGTCCCGATACTTTTATACGTAATCCCCATCATAACAAAATCATAAAACGCTGGTGAATTATTTTTTTATATAACATTTGTTAAAACCAAGTTTATAGAAACTTGAAATGTAACATTTACCGAAGAATGACCCGGATAAATTGAAGAGGCTAGGTCTTGATCATGTCATAAATGGTGGTGTTTGGGACCAGCTCCGTGCGTTTGATGTTTAAGCATCAATATCCTGTAAAAAGAGATAATGAAGGCATTGATGTTGCACTCCATGTCTTGAGTTATCACCTAGCATTCACCCTAAACATTACTCTAACCCGAATGTTGTTATAAGCTGCTATGGGCAGATTTGAATATTATTTCAATAATAAAACCAGTGCATAACATATGCAGAGAAACTGTTTTTCATCTCTCTGTTAGTTTAACCCATTTTTATTTTAAATTAATTTTACTCATGGGAGCACTACACTAAATCCTTGCGCGTTTGGTGTAGGGTTCGGAGAAATAGTACCTATATCAATTTGATCATCGTCCCAGGGGAAGCAAATAGAAGTAAATCTTTCTGATTTTTTATGAAAAAGATAGAATAGAACCTCAGCATTGCTAATGTGGTCAAAAATCGTCGGAATCGAATACGCACGGGGGCCTAGGCTGCGGAAGGATATCGTGGCCGGAACCAGTGAGGAAGCGAAATTATCGGTTTAAAATGGTGAGGGCGCTGTTTAGGTGCCCGTAGCGGGAAAGTTGATCTAGAAAAAAAACACATATGTAAGACATTGATGCAAAATTAAAACTTCCAACATTGTTTACTAAGGGCCCAAACACGGTCTTGAAAAAGGGCCGAAATGCGTGTATTTCAATGGGGGGCTTATTTAGTGGTGTGCCCCCTCATCGTAATATAAATTA
Source organism: Ophiura sarsii (assembly GCA_035610835.1). Classification (NCBI taxonomy): domain Eukaryota; kingdom Metazoa; phylum Echinodermata; class Ophiuroidea; order Amphilepidida; family Ophiuridae; genus Ophiura; species Ophiura sarsii. Next base: position 18,059,011 of record CM069450.1, on the reverse strand, counting down.
TAGACAAAAACTATTATTTTTATCATAAATGTTCTGGTGTTTGTATTTCAGATTATAGATTTGCATTATAGTTTGCATTAACGAAATACCAAATTATATGTGAGCTCTGCCTAAAACCAAGTTTGAATCAATTAAATAAACCGGTGTTAACACTTTCCACGCGGATATCAGTGTTACCATATACAAACAGATTTTACAAAAACCTTTCCCAATTTTCAAAGTCTATCTCAAGGATTACTGAACCAATACTAGGCATGTTTATACTTATCTAAATGCATTTCTCATGATGATTCCAGATATGTTAATGAAATTCAATAATTTTCATATTTTTGAAACATTTTGATAATTTTGGAATGTCGTCTGCAGACGCCTGCCGCGTGGAAAGTGTTAAAGGTGTCCCCTTGGAGCCATAATCCGGTCTCTCATAGAAATACACGAAATGAAGCGTGAAACTAATGTTGCGTGTAGAGATAATTGCCCTATGGATGAGGTGACCGTTGTTTACATCAGTAGTGTTTACAAATTGATTAGCGCCTGGTCTAAAGACATGCTAGAGGTACTACTGCATACATACTATTCGAAAGCAAAACACACATCACTGAGCGCCAAATTTAATGGTGCGTACGCATACTGCAGGGCAACCAGATTTAGTACCTGATCTCTCACTGTGCTTAGGGATGCAGACCATGACTACTGCACTATTACACCGTAAGCATTGTAAGTAATGATCAATCAAGTGTGAATTAAAGCACATTCCCTATAGGTGCGCACGCATACTGCCGGGCACTACGTCACCGGTCACACCATCTATACCAACCTATACTTTACTGTACGTAGCGGACTATGGCTCCATGGGACAAAGTATCCTACTTCACCGGTTAAACTCAAATTTATGTATTTTGGTAATATTGTCAGGAAGGATACGATCCTCATCTATCGTCGTATACTGGAGAGAAACGATTTGCTGCTCGAGCAGAAAATACGGTATGGCGAGATGACACCAGGGACCTCCTGCAAGTCAGCTCTGTTAGCGAAATACCAACCATACACTTAAACTTGATGAGTGCTATTCGAAGTGGTTATTTTACGGATGTAAGTACTCAACATAATTTCAAAACAAATATAGCTATTTACAAGTTGCATTTACAAAGATTGAAATATTATTATATCGTTCGTTTGTTTCTTAAACGATTCATTGCACCGATCATTACGAAAAGTGTAATCAATCGGTGCGATTGATAATGGATTAATGCATAGATCGGTTGTCAAAGTCGAGAACATTATTATGACTGCAAGGTCTCCATACCGAGTCACAACATGATGCATGTCACGTTTTTAACCTCGGCACCACAAAAAGGTGGTTTTGTTACATTTTAGAGGGATTTTTGTCTTTAGGCTATTGTATTTGAGTAACTTTCTATCAAATTGACTTGTGTTTGGGCTTATCTTAAAGACATTTAATACCTTTTAATAATCTGAAGAGAGAAAAAATCTCTCACTTTTTCTTTAATTGATACAGCTCGTTAAGTATAATTATTCAGGGTGGTTGAGGGAGTGGAGGAGGAGGGAGTGGAGGAGGAGGAGATTACTATGTAATACACGGGTGGAAAATTGTTAAAACTCAAAATTATGTCCTAACAGACAAATGGTCGCGGTGTGGTATAGAAGTCCCAAGTATGCAAATAATTCCATTGAATACAATGTCATGCTCTACCACACACAGTAATCAACAACTGACTGAATCTTATTGTCCTATTTGCATGAATGGATGGGGGACACTATTATCTCAAGATGGTTTCTTTTGACCTTCATTAGAAAGTATTACTGGACTCCTGCCCCAGGAATGTCTTTAAGACCTATGACCACAACTGGTCCTACTAGCCAAAGCAATTACTTGTCATTACTTTAAATGCAACACATATTATTATGATACTTTAAAATGCCCACTATTGCAGGTTGAATTATGTTATCAATAACTGTTGTGGATGAGATGACAACATAATAGCCATGCACTGTACATTTTAAACACCCTGTATTTTAAATTGCTTTATAATCACATAGTCACTCAAACTTGTTCTGAATTTTCATATATTTCATAACTTGTTTAAATTTGTGGGTTTTTTTCAGTATTCAACATTGGGTATTTTGACCACCCCGTATATATATACTTCCTAATAAGCTGACTAATTAATGTTGTATTCGCTGGATGGGTAATTTACTCAAATACAACAAAAACATTGTATAGCCTTCATATAGGTCCTGCATTTAGACTGTGGAAGAAAAAAAGTAAATCATAATCTTGTATAACATTTTAATTGTTACACCCTGTATAATGTTTAGGTCACCCTGTATATTTGATTTCTAGTTTCCAAATTTACAATCCTTATATTAGGAGCTTTCCAAATATCAATAGTAAGCCTTGAAAGTAGTTTAATCCATTGATGGTTTTTTTAAAAGGACATTATTCCCGTTGGAAAGAGTTTTTAGGGGTTATCAATTCACATGTTATCCACCATATTTCAGTTTCATTTTCATTCGAGAAATGAAATATGAAGCAATTTATGAACTAATTATCAGACGTAGCAGAAGACTTTTCGCAAGGGCACTTGGGAGATACTTAAGGGATATCGCTAGAATCATGACGTATGCGCAGCACAGATAATAGTTGAGCTGCGCATACGTCACAAATTTAACAATATCCCTGAAGTATCTCCAAGTGCACTTGCGAAAAGTCTTCTGCTACATCTGAAAATGAGTTCAGAAATTGCTTCTTATTTTATTTCTCGAATGATAATGAAATTGAAATATGGTGTATAACATGTACATGTATTACCCCCTTCACATAATTAACGCTCTTTCCACTGAGAATGATGTCCTTTAACTAGGGTTTAACTGGAAAATGTTTTTTAGCAGTCCAATCCCAACCTACACACAAAATCAAAAGGATTACAGTTTGCACCGAGTGCATTATGTTATCGATACCTCGCCTTTTAATGTTTCACAGGTTTTATTAGATAAATAGCAAATATCTACACTTCTTTATACATTCTATTTTTGCTATTGGTATAAAATACCGGAGTTTTCTAATGAAACATACTCGTAATTCACATTGCAATGCTTTAATGTCCATGTGTTTTTTTTAACAGCTAGACGGTAATAAGGTAGCAGTGACTACTGAAGAGCTAGCTAAAATATCGAAAGGTTTATACAGAAGACGAAGTAGCAGCTGCAGCATCAATCCTCAACTTTACGGCAAACAATCGTTGGGAATGTTGGGTCACCGTCTACTGTCTGTGGGGACAGATCCTGACGGACGTTATAATCAGGAACCAGGTGTGATAGGTACTTTGGAGACTGCTTTAAGAGATCCGGTGGCCTACCAATGGCACGAAGCTCTTAATAATTTGAACAAAGAATATTTATTGACTCTTCCGAGCTACAGGTGCTTATAATCATGTCTTATTATTAATTGAAATTATTTCACAAGTACATAAACTATTACGTGTGTATAATTTATCACATAGCTATCAAGGGTACTGCTGTTATTGGGCAAGTTCAAGCGTTTAGGATATTCCGATTCGTAATTCAAGTCAACTTGATTTACGTGTTTACTCTGCTTATTTGTTATTACTGGCAATGGTTTGATGTAAATAATGGGTGAACAAAAAATAAAAGCAGTGTATATAGGTTGCTATGCTGTGTGAAAAAGTGTTGGTTATAGCCCGCCCCCAATTGGCAAATAGTTGACGTCTAAGTAAATTAGTGATATGTAAAACCTAATTAACTGAGTAAAAAATAATCATTTGTGGCGGTTTAATCTTACTTATATTGTATTTTCTATCAAACAGTTCAGCAGATCTCGATGCCCCTGTACTGGTTGAAAGCGTGACAATCCAAACTGATGATCAGGCGTCTGAAGAGAATACGTTGGAGACGTTCATGGAAGAAAGAACGGTTGATATTTCAATGGATCCTTCCATTGCTTCTGAAGTCGGCAAGGATTCTGGTCCAGTAGAGGTATACTATGGGTTTCTGATTTCCGCGATGACTTGTGTTATTATTATTATCTTAATTTGGATTTGATGTTGAAAAGTATATTAGATATTTCATTAAAACAATATGGTTTGTTAATCTATAGGCCTATTTAACATCCATCCCCGGTGTGTGAATATGTGAGGAGTATTACTTCCATCTATCTCTTGACTTGTGTTATCCCAATGAGGATATCATCTGTGGTAGCGCATAGCGACGTAAGTTCGGTGGTTATACATAGTGACGTATATTCGGTGGTATTACATAGCGACGTATGTTCGGTGGTATTACATAGGGACGTATGGTCAACTTGTGATGTATAACTTATTGTTTTGAAATATCGCTTTCTTAATTAACTCTACAAAGTCAAAAAATGGATTAGTTAGTTGGTAATGTCACGAATAGAATAAATGACATAGCGCCCTCCCTCGGTGAGATCAGTCCAGCACCGGCTAGGCGCTAATGTAATACGGTAATTAGATTCAGTTTGATTGGAGATCCGACCAGTAAAGGTCGCATGTAAACGATGGATGATGAATAAAGGATTGTGTTGTGTTTTGAGATAAATAAATGAAGTAAGTGCAGTCTACCTCTGATGTCTAGTTCCCTGGTGACAACATACGCGGGGACGTACGCTAAGGTACACAAATGTACACCCCGGGCGCTAGCTATAAATAAGCTAGAGATGCGATGCGCTTGACGGAATAAGCCCAATGGCACATAGGGAACTCATAGAAATGCATTCCGTTATGGTTGCAGAAAGAAATAAGCGACCTTGGGACTGATGCCGGGTGAATACTTTGTCCTGGGAAATGGGTGGCCGGGACAAAGGGGCCGGGACTCTAGCGGGGACGTTCAAAAAATGGTGCCCGGCCCTGCGGGGACCGTACACGATTGTAGCCGGGACGTCACATGGGTAATCTGTACGTCCCGGCCCTAATCCCCACTATCCCTGGGTCCCCCGGGGCCAGGGATGCAATTGATAAGTGCATAATAGAGGTAGTTACGAGTGAAATCAATGGTGGAAACCTTTGAATACCCTTTGTCGCACCGAGTCTCTAAGTGTGTTTTACGTTTGCACATCATAATCAACACAGAATTACAATAAACATACACTTCTTGTATAGCTGAAAGGCAAACGAGTCACCGCGGATAATATAAACATTTTCCACGCGGCTATTAGTTTTTGTTAGAAACTGTTCCCAACTTTCATAGCCTATCTCAAGAATTGCTGGACCAATACTAGGAATGTTTGTATTTATTTTAATGCACTTCTCACGATGGTTCCAAATATGGTAATGAAATTTAATTATTTTGCCATTTTGTGAAATGTTGGAATGTCGTCTGCAGACGCCTGCCGCGTGGAAAGTGTTAACCCGTCCAACACCTGTAAAAGCATGATAATGATAAGATGGTCGAAGAAATGTCTGAAGGATCTTTAGATATGACAGCTTAGAAATATTGAACTTTCTTATTTTCGGTTTCACTTTCTTAGGTGCCCATAAAGCGTTTGAACCATAAACCATTCCATTACCACATCAACCTTAATAACAAACGCCCTCAACGTGATTTCACTGCTGCTGTGCGGATATTCATTGCACCACGTCATGACGAGACAGGGGACCAGTTTAAATCTTTGAATGAACAGCGGCAATTCATGATAGAGATGGACAAATTCGTAGTAAAACGTAAGTATTTGTATTAGATAAGAGCAATCGAATTTCGTGGAAAGCTTCAGCATTCGTCAGTATCAATGTTATTAACCCTTGTCATCCGAGGGGTGGGGAGTGGGTGCAACCCCGTATATTTTTCTCCAACCCTTAACCCTTACGAACTCTCAAATATCTCGCCTTAAGAATTAAGACCCTAAGTAATCTAGGTAATCATATGAATATTATATCTCGCTTTTTAACATAGCATTTATGACCCTGTCCGACTACCTACGTGTTAAATTTGATCTAAATGTGTGAGCATGGCAGATTGACAAACATACACACCGTGTAATATTTGGTTATGGAACTGCATATCAGTTTTAGTGATTGATATTGTAATATTATGACAATTCAGCCAGTTGGCTGCGATGACAATAAATCATACCATTAATAAATATAAATAATTCTTTCACTTTAATAGTTAATCCCGGGGAAAACTATATTCGTCGCTCATCTGAGTTGTCGTCTTTCAGCCACCCAGTACTTCTGACCTCTGAAGAGCAACTGCAATACCAGACTGAAGCACATAATCGTCGGCTTCATTGTGGTTGGCCTCTGAACCTCCTCGTTCCTCGTGGCACAACTTCCGGTATGGATTTCGATCTCTTCGTAATGGTCTCCGATTGGACCAAAGATCATTCGGCTGCAGTTGACGACGATGTTGCTGTCAACCTTGACCGTGGCGTCGCTTTGTGCGGCGTAGAGGGAAGCCGATCTAATCCGGACGGTCGTCCTTATTTGTTTCCTCTTGATCGAAAGTTTCAAGAAAGTTCTCTTTCTGAATGCTGTTCAAAATATGGCAACATGATGCAGAGCAAAATTACAATTCGCCACATGAGTGAGTGATGGGTATGAATTGTCTTCACACGAAAAATCAATATAAAAATTCGATAAATTAAATGGAATTATTGTAGGTAGGTATCTATATTAAAGGATAATGTGATATTTATTAAAGCCTATTATCTCCAATTATTATTAAAGTTATACAATTTAAGGTCTTTTGTTAATGGTATGCGAAAATAGAAAACGTTGGTCAAAAATAAAATCGTACTTTGTCTCGATCGTTAAGCTGTAGGGTACTTCATAGTTAATTATTCATCGTGTGTAAAATCTCAAATTAAGAAGGAGAATATATCATGTCAACTAGCATATCAATTACCTAGTAACTTGCTTCATGAGCACTATATTTCTATGAGTTTTGATCATTTCCCACCACCCATGGAACCACGACCCCGTTTACCTTATTCCTAGAACCTTGTATGGAAAGCTCTTTCCACTTCGATTTAATAATTATGATCAACATAATTGTGACTCTGAATGATACCTGTAGGCCCAAGAACTTACATCTGATCATGAATTGTTATGGTGAATTTATTCTGGTGTGAGGCAGTGTGAGTACATTATTATCTTGCATGTTAAAACTCACAATTTTACTGCTCCTCGAAACCGATGAAATATGACACGTACTCATAGATTTAGTTGTTAATCTATTGTATTAAGGTACATCTTGATGTTGTCAATTCAGTGTCCAAAGGGAGTGAAACAGAGATTAAAAAACAGTGTAATCCGATACACATACACCAGTCTTCAGATTCACCACAGCTACTGCCTAAAAGTATCAAGAATAGGCCAAGTGAGGGCGATATACATAAACAAGTGTAGCCAGAGGGTGAAGGTCAAAAGGTGTACCTGTAAATGTATACTAAATTCTATATATAATAAATACATGTAAGCCTAATCGGCAGTAACAATACATATGCACATCGCGAAAGCAATGGGCAGGTAGACTACTATTGCTCATGAAACACTGGAGTGGAATGAGAATTTCTATTACATCTTCGAATGGTTTAACCCGGTGTAGTAGAAGACGTTTTTAATAACTCTATGTGTGTTTGATTCATTCGACTCTCGTACGTAAAATGTAACGTTTAAAAAATATAACTCAATTATTTTAACATTATATATAATATTGATGTATTTGCTGTGGTGTTTATATGTGTTGTGATGACTAAATAGAAAGAATAATAAATACATATTTAAAAGAAAAATTCAATCATTTCGTTGTTTTACCTTTCTTGAGCTGTTTTAGCATTAATGACACCCGTTTTTTAACCAAATATTTCTCTGAAGCCTTTCTCTAAATCAAAGACATTTCTGAAGTTAAAAAGGGATATCTTAATCTACTGCAAAAAAAGAAAAAAATGGGCTTTTCACTAAAAAACACCAAATTTTTGCCAAAAAACAACGTTTGAATATCTAACAATTCCTTGTTCTTTGGTTTCTACTTGAATCTACAACATGTTGCAATATGTTCATAAATTAAATACACTGTCGACAAGTTGTATTAAAATGTGATTTTGGTTTTTGTAGACAAAAAAATGGGCCAAGATAAACTACAAAAAATTGAGAAATTCTTATTCCATCCATATATCCATGTCAACCTATGTAGCGAAAGTACTTTGTACATCTTACGGTCGTGTGTGTGTTTATGATATTAAATTGCCTTCAAAAAAAGAAATAAAATAACATAAAAAACCCACCCAAAACGGCAAAAACACATACACCACGATAGTTACCACCTGTCTCTACCAGCCGAATTTGCAAGCATATACAGGGTGCCCCAGAATGGTTTAAACCGGTGTAAAGGGTGAATTTGTTATAGCTATGATTACGATTGTTATTATTACGTATTTATGATTAATTCTAACATCTATGATATGCGGGTAATTTGCTGTTTGCCTATCCATTTTTAATTTCCAATACAAAGTTATGCAATAGATATCAAATGTTTGTGATGTTTTGAGGGGCAACATTTGAATGAAAATTAATGAAAGAAATTGTTAAAGAAGGTGTCCGGCAAGCAAAACATTGTGCATTATATGTTTGAAAAAGAATTATCGCGCCCAAATCACGTAGTAATATAGAACAAAACATCATTCTTATCTTAAAAACCAAATAAACACTGCCATCTCTCAACATGCCATTTTTAAAATTCGCGGCAATCGAAAGTCCCGGCATCAATGAAGTCATAGTTATACAATGCGCTTGCGTACATTTGAGCACCAATAACCATGACGTCATTGATCCCGGGACTTTCGATCACCGCGAATTTTAAAAATGGCATTTTATTCATTTGTATGATAAGTATGATGTTTTGTTCTATATAACTTCGTGATTTGGGCTTGATAATTATTTTACTAACATATAATGCACAATGTTGTGCTTGCTGGACACTTTCTTTAATCATTCTCGGACACCGTGGATCAGCGTAATTGAGTCATCCCTGGTGACAGATGTTTCTACAAAAGTCCCTGGAATGAAAATGTTACTGGTATGATAGACCACAAACCATATTGAAACACCTGGTTATGACTCCTTTTTGATCAAGTAAAGGTAGAGAGACACACTATATAGGAAAGTTTCGAGAAAAATATATTACCATTTACACGTTTCTTTCAACACAAAACATACTTATGCCATAGATATGGCAAGTGTTTTGCAACTCGTGTTCTGTATTCTAGGAGCTAGCTCTTTGAATTATGCGAGCAAGATTCACGAAATAAAACAAAATGTATTCAATGAAATAGTCTACCCGGTGGTTGATAGTTACGTACGAGATGGTATGATCCTGGAAAACGTTGAAGATGTTTCTAGTCTTCTTGGTTTGAAATCCGATCAATCTTTCCAAAACGTACGCGATTTGCTCCGGGCACATGAAATAGGTGTTCTAGACAAACCCTCCGTCTTCTCAATATATGACGCGGCCGAATTCCATGAAACAGACGCGGTTTTCAATGTCTTGTCTTCTGCTCCATCGTATTCCGATTTCATAGAACGCGCCCGAATCGTCCGCGTCTACGTGAATCCCGGTCTGTACAACTACGCTCTTCGCTCCGCGATTGTAAACGCAGAAAATGATCCAGCGTACAACAATATACATATTCCTGAACTGTTCAGCATGGCGGCGAGAAGTTTCTTTACCGATGAAGCCATATTTCAAGCGATTCAACGTTCTCGCAGACAAATTAATGCCGATGATAATGCCCGTAGCTTTGGGAACTCGCATGTTCCGGAAAGCTCTCAACATTGCCTCAGTTATTTCAGAGAAGACGTAGGGCTTAACACCTTCCATCATACCATTCTATTGAAGACGATGCCTCATGCGAGTGCCGGAGAGTTCATCAATGCTCGTTACAACGCTGAGAGGTTCGCGCTGGGTCTATCTCGTGTTAAGCCTATGCCACTTGATAAGAGAATTATGATTGCGAAGGTTTGTATTTGTTTCAAAAGTAGTACAAAATACAATATTTTGTAGAGTTGCAAGTTAACTCAAATATGTCGAAATGATTAAATTCGATATTTTTCTAAAGTGTCTCTTTATCTATTTGAATTATATCAATTAGACAATGTTAAAGATTCGTATTAGGGCTTAATCCATCTAGATTTCAATAACCAACATCAAGGAGACGGAGAATATGTCCAAGGAATTTCAGTTGGCGGCTCGTTTATACGGTGGATGGGTAATTCTTCGGTAAATGTCACATGTCATGTCCCGATACTTTTATACGTAATCCGATCATAACAAAATCATAAAACGCTGGTGAATTATTTTTTTATATAACATTTGTCCAATGTTTGATGCCAATACCCTACAAAACCCCGTGTCCCGATGGTTACGCGCAAAATTTCCGATTGCAATATTCATTTGGTCGAGGGGATTTTCGTCTTGAAAATGCTCATAAACGCTAGTTATTTACGATTTAATCATATTTCATCCATCCAAATATGATATTATAGGCCTATTGGAGCTTAATTTACCAGTGTTTGTCGGGAAATTTCTGTCCCGACGTTTTGCGTCATCTCCGTCACAGATCATTATGCAGCGCCATATCATTCGTGATAAAAGGAGAATTAAAACACTGCTTTGACCGTTTGAACTTACCGCACATGAATTTTAACACATGTGAGGTTAGTGCGCGCTATAATTCAGCAATACATCAAAAATCGTGGGTTTTTTTCGAAACATATGTGCGTATGTTTATTCAGTGTCATCTCCGAACGCTATAAAATTGGATTTTTAGGATCAGTGGCAAAAAGAGAGTAGTGACCGCTAACGATACCCCTGAAGTAGACCGCCAGACATACTTTTCCAGCGAAGCTATAGGCCTACCGTCCCGACACTTTAGATGGTCATCTCCGTCACGTCATTTCCGTAACATTTCCGTCATCTCCGTCACATTTTCGTTGATTTTCTGTGTGACGGAGATGACCGGGCACCGTAACGGATATGACTTTCACATGCAGTCATCTCCGTCACATGAGTATGTGATGCTCATAATGTGTAAAATAATACTTAACAGCACTGGACATAATTATCAGTTGTAATTTATAAATAAATAGCGTTCTCACGCTAACTTAGCTGAAATGTATGTTCTCTAAGAGGGGGTCGATGAAAAATAAAGTGACAGTCAACATTTTAACCAAACATCGGGTACTTTTTGAAGTTGTACACTTTTGCGAAGTTTTGAAATCAGTATGTTATACTGAAACAATAAAATATTTGGATTTATTTGACGAGAATACTCTTTATTTTATAGTTTGGGATATGTACACCTAGCACATAAATTCCCTGACCAGGTGCTTTGAAGTTGGCTAATTCAAAATAGATAATCGGTACCAAAAATCTGAGACATACATTAAATAAGCAAATTTCTTCTCCGCAGTTTGATACCTCATTCAACAAAATCGAATGGATGCTTTTAAAGTTATGGCGATTTCAATGACCACGCGTAACAATAGCAAAGTTGCACTAGGTATAGGAAATCATTGATTTGTGTGTGATTACGCACTGAAAAAACTCACAGCTATCTCAGCTAAGACTTTTATTCATCACAGCTAGTCACACCCTTTGTTCCGCAAATTGCGGTTATCACTCCAGACCTTTCATCTGACTCGTTCAAATAGCACACAGTTAGTATGACTTATAGCACGAGGCAGCGTAGCTGCCGAGTGCTATAAGGAATTAATAGCACTCATCGACAGTACTAGTATTAGTGATGATTTATGTGTACAAACCCCTGCACAGTAGGACACTGATAAAACTTCGAAGTTTTGATTCAAGCAACACTGATCAAGATAAACAATCATCTACTAAACACACACACACCAAGTTGGGATACAATTAATCAGGTTATTTCCGATGTCAAATTTATAGCACTCTGAAGCTGTACTATAAGTGAAATTTGTGGAACTCTGGACTGGCTGTGTATGTGTTATTATGACAGTAATCACACATAAATCAATGATTTCCTATACTTTGCTGTTGTTATGCGCGGTCATTGAAATCGCCAAAATGGGCCCCTCACATGTATCCGTGTGTGCTGGGCGGGCCCTTACCGTCTTATAGAAAAACAACAGAGTCCAACACGGTGAACAATCAGCAAAAAATGTCAGCGGCCGCAATGATTTTGTTTTCGTCACCGGGTTCTATACCGGGTCCTCATCGGCCTGGAACCAGGCTCATACCACCTCCTCACCAGGTCCTCACCGGCCGGAACGCCGGGGTACCGGTCGAACCGCCTTGATAACGTCATCAAACCGCCCTTTATAAGCCGAGTGCTCAAGCTCGCTTCACCCACATTCCGGGAATCTCTGTATTACTCACATCCGCGCCCGGCAGGAATTTTGAGCATGTTAAAAAATCCTGCCGGGTGAGTAAATACGGCGGCGAACGGTAAGAGTCCGGTTTGAGGACGGTAAAGAGACGGCGGACCCGTTTCGCGCTCGTTCGCAGGGCGGTGGTGGTACGTAGGCGGCCACCTTACCGTCTAATAGAAAAACAACAGAGTCCAAACAACAGAGTCCAAACAATCAGTAAAAATTTCAACGGGCGCAATTTGATTTTTGTTGGTGGTCACCGGGTCCATACCATTATATACCGGACCGGGTCTATGCGGGGTCCTCACAGGCCTGGTACCTGGCTCACCGTCCTCATACACAGTAAAAGAAAAGTGAGTCATCATCGTAAAATGAGTCACTACACGGACAAAATGACTCATTTTGAGCCATAGTGTGTCACTACACGGACAAAATGACTCATTTTTCGATGATGACTCGCTTTTTTTCTTTCTGTGTACGATGCTAGCTAATACCGTTCTCACCGGGTGAATAACACCTCCTCACCGGGTCCTCGGTCCATACCACTCTGTACCGGGTTCTCACCCATTTTTCACACGGTAAGGGCCGCCCAGCTCACACGGATACATGTGAGGGGCCCATAACTTTAAAAGCATCCATTCGATTTTGTTGGATGAGGTATCAAACTGCGGAGAAGAAATTTGCTCATTTAATGTTTGTTTCAGATTTTTGGTACCGATTATATATTTTTTAATAAGCCAACCTCAAAGCACCTGGTCAGGGACTTTATGTGCTAGGTGTATGTCAATTTCTAGTCTGGAATCATATACATTTTCTAATGGATTTTTATACTGAAAATGTGATGGACGGAGATGACTCTATCGTGTGACCAACCTAAAAACAATAAGGGAAAAATCAATTAAATATCCGTAAAGATTGTGCCAAACATGTTTTTAATATGTTACAGATGTTTATCTTTGTGAAAAAATATTCAAAGTTAGAAACATTTGAAATTTAAAACCGAGTTTCTAGAAACTTGAAATGTAACATTTACCGAAGAATGACACGGATAAATTGAAGAGGCTAGGTCTTGATCATGTCATAAATGGTGGTGTTTTGGACCAGATCCGTGCGTTTGATGTTAAGCATTAATATCCTGTAAAAAGAGATAATGAAGGCATTGATGTTGCACTCCATGTCTTGAGTTATCACCTAGGATTCACCCTAAACATTACTCTTACCCGAATGTTGTTATAAGCTACTATGGGCAGATTTGAATATTATTTCAATAATAAAACCAGTGGATAACATATGCAGAGAAACTGTCTTTCATCTCTCTGTTAGTTTAACCCATTTTTATTTTTAAATTAATTTTTACTCATCGTAATATGAATTATAGACAAAAACTATTATATATTTGTATCATAAATGTTCCGGTGTTTGTATTTCAGATTATAGATTTGCATTATAGTTTGGATTAACGAAATACTAAATTATATGAGCTCTGCCTAAAACCAAGTTTGAATCAATTAAATAAACCGGTGTTAAAGGTGTCCCCTTGGAGCCATAATCCGACCTCTCATAGAAATACACAAAATGAAGCGTGAAACTAATGTTGCGTGTATAGATAATTGCCCTATGGATGAGGTGACCGTTGTTTACATCAGTAGTGTTTACAAATTGATTAGCGCCTGGTCTAAAGACATGCTAGAGGTACTACTGCATACATACTATTCGAAAGCAAAACACACATCACTGAGCGCCAAATTTAATGGTGCGTACGCATACTGCAGGGCAACCAGATTTAGTACCTGATCTCTCACTGTGCTTAGGGATGCAGACCATGACTACTGCACTATTACACCGTAAGCATTGTAAGTAATGATCAATCAAGTGTGAATTAAAGCACATTCCCTATAGGTGCGCACGCATACTGCCGGGCACTACGTCACCGGTCACACCATCTATACCAACCTATACTTTACTGTACGTAGCGGACTATGGCTCCATGGGACAAAGTATCCTACTTCACCGGTTAAACTCAAATTCATGTTTTTTGGTAATTGTCAGGAAGGATACGATCCTCATCTATCGTCGTATACTGGAGAGAAACGATTTGCTGCTCGAGCAGAAAATACGGTATGGCGAGATGACACCAGGGACCTCCTGCAAGTCAGCTCTGTTAGCGAAATACCAACCATACACTTAAACTTGATGAGTGCTATTCGAAGTGGTTATTTTACGGATGTAAGTACTCAACATAATTTCAAAAAATATAGCTATTTAGGGACCACGTCAAAACTCGACCGCCCGGCAACCGCCGGTTACGGCCGGTTCCGCCCGGTTCTCACAAAACGTGTCGTCCGTTATAATATACACACATAATGAGGTCAAATAGTTACACTCTGGTGAACACGACCGGTTGATAGTGCCTCGTCACACGCGTGAGCAATAAAATCTTGAAGTAATGGGCTCTCAAGTCTCAGTTGGCAACCAGTACAATACAGCTAATGATTTTCGCTGGGGTTGGCTTTTTCAATCTGTTTATAGCTCAATTAACTTTTTTAAATCAATACCGAAAGTCTATGAATGGGTTTTTTTATAGAACGATTATAGAGAGAGCTATTATGACCGCAAAGTAACAGATTGATAGTGTAAATTAGTCCGGTTACAGCATTAAGTCAACCGGCGGTTGTTCAGTGTTGCATGCGTGAATATTCATATACCAGTAAAACATTTGACCTGAAAGAACCGGGCGGAACCGAACGTAACCGGCGGTCAACGGGCGGTCGAGTTTTGATGTCTTCCCTTACAAGTTGATTTACAAAGATTGAAATATTATTATATCGTTCGTCTGTTTCTTAAACGATTCATTGCACCGATCATTACGAAAAACGTAATCAATCGGTGCGATTGATAATGGATTAATGCATAGATCGGTTGTCAAAGTCGAGAACATAATTATGACTGCAAGGTCTCCATACCGGGTCACAACATGTTGCAGGTCACGTTTTTTAACCTCGGCACCACAAAAAGGTGGTTTTGTTACATTTTAGAGGGATTTTTGTCTTTAGGCTATTGTATTTGAGTAACTTTCTATCAAATTGACTTGTGTTTGGGCTTATCTTAAAGACATTTAATACCTTTTAATAATCTGAAGAGAGAAAAAATCTATCACTTTTTCTTTAATTGATACAGCTCGTTAAGTATAATTAGTCAGGGTGGTTGAGGGAGTGGAGGAGGAGGGAGTGGAGGAGAAGGGAGTGGAGGAGGAGGAGGAGGAGATTACTATGTAATACACGGGTGGAAAATTGTTAAAACTCAAAATTATGTCCTAACAGACAAATGGTCGCGGTATGGTATAGAAGTCCCAAGTATGCAAATGATTCCATTGAATACAATATCATGCTCTACCACACACAGTAATCAACAACTGACTTAATCTTATTATCCTATTTGCATGAATGGATGGGGGACACTATTATCTCAAGATGGTTTATTTTGACCTTCATTAGAAAGTATTATTGGAATCCTGCCTCAGGAATGTCTTTAAGACCTATGACCACAACTGGTACTACTAGTCAAAGCAATTGATTGTCATTACTTTAAATGCAACACATATTATTATGATACTTTAAAATGGCCACTATTGCGGGTTGAATTATGTTATCAATAACTGTTGTGGATGAGATGACAACATAATAGTCATGTACTGTACATGGCAGTTTAAACACCCTGTATTTTAAATTGCTGTGTGAAACAATGCTTTATAATCACATAGTGATGGTTAAACTTAACGATAGTCACTCAAACTTGTTCTGAATTATCATATATTTCAGAACTTGTTTAAATTGGTGTTTTTTTTCTTCAGTATTTAACATTGGGTATTTTGACCACCCCGTATATATATACTTCCTAATAAGCTGACTAAATTTATGTTGTATTTGCTGGATGGGTAATTTACTCAAATACAACAACAAAAACATGTATAGCCTTCATATAGGTCCTGCATTTAGACTGTGGAAGAAAAAAAGTAAATCATAATCTTGTATAACATTTTAATTGTTACACCCTGTATAATGTTTAGGTCACCCTGTATATTTGATTTCTAGTTTCCAAATTTACAATCCTTATATTAGGAGCTTTCCAAATATCAATAGTAAGCCTTGAAAATAGTTTAATCCATTGATGGGTTTTTTAAAAGGACATTATTCCCGTTGGAAAGAGTTTTTAGGGGTTATCAATTCACATGTTATCCACCATATTTCAGTTTCATTTTCATTCGAGAAATGAAATATGAAGCAATTTATGAACTAATTATCAGACGTAGCAGAAGACTTTTCGCAAGGGCACTTGGGAGATACTTAAGGGATATCGCTAGAATCATGACGTATGCGCAGCACAGATAATAGTTGAGCTGCGCATACGTCACAAATTTAACAATATCCCTGAAGTATCTCCAAGTGCACTTGCGAAAAGTCTTCTGCTACGTCTGAAAATGAGTTCAGAAATTGCTTCTTATTTTATTTCTCGAATGATAATGAAATTGAAATATGGTGTATAACATGTACATGTATTACCCCTTCACATAATTAACGCTCTTTCCACTGAGAATGATGTCCTTTAACTGGGGTTTAACTGGAAAATGGTTTTTAGCAGTCCAATCCCAACCTACACACAAAATCAAAAGGATTACAGTTTGCACCGAGTGCATTATGTTATCATCCGGTATTGATACCTCGCCTTTTAATGTTTCACAGGTTTTATTAGACAATATAGCAAATATCTACACTTCTTTATACATTCTATTTTTGCTATTGGTATAAAATACCGGAGTTTTCTAATGAAACATACTCGTAATTCACATTGCAATGCTTTAATGTCCATGTGGTTTTTTTAACAGCTAGACGGTAATAAGGTAGCAGTGACTACTGAAGAGCTAGCTAAAATATCGAAAGGTTTATACAGAAGACGAAGTAGCAGCTGCAGCATCAATCCTCAACTTTACGGCAAACAATCGTTGGGAATGTTGGGCCACCGTCTACTGTCTGTGGGGACAGATCCTGATGGTCGTTATCATCAGGAACCAGGTGTGATAGGTACTTTGGAGACTGCTTTAAGAGATCCGGTGGCCTACCAATGGCACGAAGCTCTAAATAATTTGAACAAAGAATATTTATTGACTCTTCCGAGCTACAGGTGCTTATAATCATGTCTTATTATTAATTGAAATTATTTTACTTGTACGCTCAAGGTTATGATTTTAGCTCTAGAGACACTTTGTTTACAGTGGAAATATTGGCCATATTCACTTTTGTACCAGTGTTGTTGTCAAACAGACACTACATTAAATACCCTACGCAATATCAAACAATCCTCATACAATTATTTATACAAGGTGAATTCAATGAGGGTAATTATAATCTTTAGCCAGATAAATCACAGACATAGGGCAGGAGAAGTGATGACAGATATGTCTAGGCAACATGTCTATGTCTAGTGTGAAGATATACACACTTAAAAAATAAGTAGTTTTTAAAAATGACTCCTTGTCAGGGTTCAACTATGAACCAACTGAAAAAGGGTTAAATAATATGATACTTTTCCAGGCATTTTAAAATGTTCCATGTAAAAACAACTTATATGGTCATATTATGGAACAACTTATATGGTCATATTTAACCCTCTTTCAGTCAGTGCATCATTTTTTAACTACCAATTTTTTAAGTGTGTATTTATTATGGTTTATAAGTTAATACCAGCCTGTTTTGTCTGTTGGTATTAAAATCATAACAACTTGGTGAGCCCTCATTAATCAAGTTTGACACAATGGGACTATTGGCCGGGTAGGCGTACAAGTATAATGTTCCATTCCTGCCCTCGCGGGCACTCATGGAACAACATATACAAGTACATAAACTATTACGTGTGTATAATTTATCACATAGCTATCAAGGGTACTGCTGTTATTGGGCAAGTTCAAGCGTTTAGGATATTCCGATTCGTAATTCAAGTCAACTTGATTTACGTGTTTACTCTGCTTATTTGTTATTACTGGCAATGGTTTGATGTAAATAAAGGGTGAACAAAAAATAAAACCAGTGCATAGGTTGCTATGCTGTGTGAAAAATTGTTGGTTTATAGTCCGCCCCCAATTGGCAAATAGTTGACGTCTAAGTAAATTAGTGATATGTAAAACCTAATTAACTGAGTAAAAAATTATCATTTGTGGCGGTTTAATCTAACTTATATTGTATTTTCTATCAAACAGTTCAGCAGATCTCGATGCCCCTGTACTTGTTGAAAGCATGACAATCCAAACTGATGATCAGGCGTCTGAAGAGAATACGTTGGAGACGTTCATGGAAGAAAGAACGGTTGATATTTCAATGGATCCTTCCATTGCTTCTGAAGTCGGCAAGGATTCTGGTCCAGTAGAGGTATACTATGGGTTTCTGATTTCCGCGATGACTTGTGTTATTATTATTATCTTAATTTTGATTTGATGTTGAAAAGTATATTAGATATTTCATTAAGACAATATGGTTTGTTAATCTAGGCCTATTTAACATCCATCTCCGGTGTGTGAATATGTGAGGAGTATTACTTCCATCTATCTCTTGACTTGTGTTATCCCAACGAGGATATCATCTGTGGTAGCGCATAGCGACGTAAGTTCGGTGGTTATACATAGTGACGTATATTCGGTGGTATTACATAGTGACGTATATTCAGTGGTATTACATAGCGACGTATGGTCACCTTGTGATGTATAACTTATTGTTTTGAAATATCGCTTTCTTAATTAACTCTACAAAGTCAAAAAATGATAAGTTAGTTGGTAATCAAAAAAAAATTGGCGTACATAAACGCTTATAGAAATACTGTTTTAACATAATACACACTATACGACAATTCCAAAGATTAAGCCTCTATCATGATTTTGCAGAGATATTTTTCCTGCTGTTATTCTTGTATAATGTTATAGTATGATATGTTCACGTGCAATTGTTTTATAACGCAACGAGTCCGAATTCATTGCGGCATTGTAACATTACGCCGATACACCAAGCGGCAGGATTTACTCCTTAGGCCTCTTGGATAAGGGTAAATGGTGAAAACAATGTTTCCGAGATGTTGATACGTACGTGGACCTATAATAGAGGTAGTTACGAGTGAAATCAATGGTGGAAACCTTTGAATACCCTTTGTCGCACCGAGTCTTTAAGTGTGTTTTACGTTTGTTCATATTTATTTTACACATCATAATCAACACAGAATTACAATAAACATACACTTCTTGTAGCTGAAAGGCAAACGAGTCACCGCGGATAATATTAACATTTTCCACGCGGCTATTAGTTTTTGTTAGAAACTGTTCCCAACTTTCAAAGCCTATCTCAAGAATTGCTGGACCAATACTAGGAATGTTTGTATTTATTTTAATGCACTTCTCACGATGGTTCCAAATATGGTAATGAAATTTAATTATTTTGCCATTTTGTGAAATGTTGGAATGTCGTCTGCAGACGCCTGCCGCGTGGAAAGTGTTAACCCGTCCAACACCTGTAAAAGCATGATAATGATAAGAGAAATGTCTGAAGGATCTTTAGATATGACAGCTTAGAAATATTGAACTTTCTTATTTTTGGTTTCACTTTCTCAGGTGCCCATAAAGCGTCTGAACCATAAACCATTCCATTACCACATCAACCTTAATAACAAACGCCCTCAACGTGATTTCACTGCTGCTGTGCGGATATTCATTGCACCACGTCATGACGAGACAGGGGACCAGTTTAAATCTTTGAATGAACAGCGGCAATTCATGATAGAGATGGAAAAATTCGTAGTAAAACGTAAGTATTGGTATTAGATAAGAGCAATCGAATTTTGTGGAAAGCTTCAGCATTCGTCAGTATAAATGTTATTAACCCTTGTCATCCGAGGGGTGGGGAGTGGGTGCAACCCCGTATATTTTTCTCCAACTCTTAACCCTTACGAACTCTCAAATATCTCGCCTTAAGAATTAAGACCCTAAGTAATCTATAGGTAATCATATGAATATTATATCTCGCTTTTTAACATAAAATTTATGACCCTGTCCGACTACCTACGTGTAAAATTTGATATAAATGTGTGAGCATGGCAGATTGACAAACATACACACCGTGTAATATTTGGTTATGGAACTGCATATCAGTTTTAGTGATTGATAATGTAATATTATGACAATTCAGCCAGTTGGCTGCGATGACAATAAATCATACCATTAATAAATATAAATAATTCTTTCACTTTAATAGTTAATCCCGGGGAAAACTTTATTCGTCGCTCATCTGAGTTGTCGTCTTTTAGCCACCCAGTACTTCTGACATCCAAAGAGCAACTACAATACCAGACTGAAGCACATACTCGTCGTCTTCATTGTGGATGGCCTTTAAACCTCCTCGTTCCTCGTGGCACAACTTCCGGTATGGATTTCGATCTCTTCGTAATGGTCACCGATTGGAACAAAGATCATTCAGCTGCAGTTGAAGACGATGATGCTGTCAACCTTGACCGTGGTGTTGCTTTATGTGGCGTAGAGGGCAGTAGATCTAATCTAGACGGACGTCCTGATCGGTTTCCTTTTAATCGAAAATTTCAAGAAAATTCTCTTTCCGAATTCTCTGCAAAATATGTCAACATGATGCAGAGCAAAATTACCATTCGCCACATGAATGAGTGACGGTTGTGAATAGTCTCACACGAAATAATCTTAGAAAAATAAGAAAAATAAATTTTAGAAAAATAAAAGGGAATTATTGTGCATATATCTGATCCCGTCAGCAACTTGTGTCCCAGGACCACAATTAGATTTATTCCATCTTGGCGCCCTCAACGGAATAAAGCGCAATAACACTGAAAAATATTTTAAGAATGTAGGATATCCCATATTTATTGTATAAGCTAGTGGCCATCCTTGAGTGTTTTGACATACATTTGTTTATGAATATCAGTTCAGCGGTGTCAAAATATGAGCAATTGTTGTCCTGGGACACAAGTTGCGGACGGGATTAGATATATGCGAATTATTGTAGGCCTATTATTAAAATAGGGACAACTATAATGTAATCGTCTATATTAAAGGATAATGTGATTATTTATTAAAACCTATCATCTACAATTATTATAGAAGTTACATAATTGAAGGGTTTTTTGTTAATGGTATGCGAAAATAGATAATGTTGATACCATGTGGCCTGTAACGATTTACCATGGAAATGGATGTGAGCTTCAAATCATCACTTTCTTACAATGGGACTTTCAGCCTTTTCTTTCTCGAGATATATATTTGTTTCAAAATATGATATTAATTTAGTAATGCAAAACGTTATTAGAGACTAAAGGTATTTTGCCTAAAAACACACACACAAAAAGCACTTTTTACTCGACCTTAAATTCATTCAAAACTAAGATAATGTAAACTAAAACGATATTAGATAGGTAGTTTACCTACATAGAGGTGGTGGATTATCAAGTTATTTCGTGTTATAAATGATGAGAAGATGCAAAATATTAATGATTTTTACAGCCCATTTAGCAGGGTCACGCTTGAAAATAAGGATGGGTGCAAATCGCGTGTCGACAATTTAAAGCCGCTATGCGTAAACTATCGGCTGACTGGTATGGTAACATCCGTTAACTTGGCTTCATTCATGAATAGGCCCTACTTAGAACACTTTCGATTTCGCGCTTTTTCGTAAACATATTATAATTATGGCGCGCAATTACGTATTGTCTTGAAAACTCTACTAAGTATGAAGAAGAGTTTCTACTCTTATAATCAATGACGAAATTGACCAATTTTTGACAAGAAGTATTTTTCCTGATTTGTTGAAAACGGGACCTGAATATTTTGACTCACCCTGTATACTAACAAAATTATGAGGTAGATTGTAGAACTTGAATGACCCTCGTAGGTATTAAACAGTATAGTAAAATCGAAACACAAAGTGTGCACATCCAAATTTCTAACTTAACAACATCCAAACCAAGAACATAATTGTATGCTCAAATAAAAATTCTTTATACTTCAATCATTTTGTTTTCATTGTCTCCTTTTCTCCGTACTCCCTACCAGTGACGGCGGAGCGACACTATTTAGGGTGAGACCCATTATCATTTTGAAATCTGTAGAAGAAATGTACGCGAAGCGCGCAATTTCAGGGTTTTTTTTAAACTAAAATGATCCAGAAAAACGTTCCTGAAGCCATCTTGTTCATGTTGTTGAGCTTGAATAATGACAAATAGAAACTAATTAGCACGGTACGGAGCGCGCAAAAAATTGCATTTTTAACACTAAAAAGATCCAGTATGAAGTGTTTAATGTCATATTGGAATTCTTTTTAGGGTCGTCCCCCACATAACAATTATGGGGGATGTGACCCCGTAACCTCCACCCCATCCCATTTGCTCCGCCTCTGCTCCTCATGCACATGTCAGTTGTATGACGCACTATACGAGCCCCGGGAATGGGGCGTCACTTTACCGAAGTGCGTCAATTTCTCATGTACCATGACGCACCCCTGTGTCACAAATGAGACCGACCTTTGCCACACTGTAAAAATGGTCTCTCATAAGACACGGAACATGTGACTTGATGAAGACACGTCTTAGTTCAAGACATATTTAAATTTCTGTAGGTATGTCTTGATTAAGACACCTAACAAGACATGTCAAATATAGGATGCCTATTAAAGACATGTCTATAAACCGAGGTGTCTTGAATGGAGACACAACTCGGTGTTTACTGCCAAGTCATGTTCCATGTTATTTATGTCTTTATACACTGCAAAAAGGTTGCTTAAATATTTACTCACCATTTTACACAACGTTGTTCGAGTATGCAACCGCTCAACAGTTGCGTAAAATTTGCACAACACCGTTGGATAACATGTTTTAACCATCAGTTGAACAATTCCAATTTACTCAACAGTTGCACAATTTTAATTACACAACAGTTGGGTATTATTAATTAACCACTTGCTGGGCATTTTAATGCCAACTGTTGCTTAATTTGTGAATTGTTTTCATTATATTATATTGATCATTTTTATATAGCAACTGTTGCTTAATTTATCAAATGTACCCATGTTGGGTGTTTTAATGCCAATTGTTGCTTATTTGTGACATGTTTTTATTATACGAGGGGCAGTCAATAAATATTGAAAGTGATCATGGTATGGGATGCATGAGTGATTCTATTGAGGGATAGTGTGATCAATACAAAGTATGAATCTTTGTCTTTCAAACAATACACTTTTGGATTGTTAGATACCTTTGGTTATGTAACGTCATTAACATAAACATAAAAAGGTTTCAGACACTGATTGAAATCTGTCAATTATTTGGCTGGATATGTAATATGTTGAATATGGGTTGATTGATACATTTGCGTATATCTCGGCAATGCAAGCATAAAAACAGATAACACTTGGCACATAGTTAGAACACAAACTTATCTCTGTTTGACACTCTTTTTTAGATTTGAATACGAACACGTATGTCAAACTCGCTACGACCATATAATATGGGATATCCTACCTTCTTAAACTACTTTGTCAGTATTATTGCGCTTAATTCCGTTTTGGGTGCCGAGACAGAATAAATATAATTGTGGTCCTGGGGCACAAGTTGCGGACGGGATAAAATATGCCATATACAATCATTCCCCAAGCTCTGAGAAGATCCATCACGGACGGACGCCATTAGAATCGAGGATTTAAGCAACAGTTGATCAATAAAAACCACATAAGTAAATCTTAACATAAGTTGCGTGATTGCCTGAGACAAATACTCAACAGTTGCCCAATTGAAACAATTAACGCAATATTTTAGCAACAAAATGAGTTTTGACCGGGGGTTTCAACTGGTTTACTAAATTGTTTTGTTCAACGTTGAGTAGTTTTTACTTTTATACAACACCTAGATTTCTACATATGTTGAATAAAATGTTATCAACCATTTACCCAACAGATGATTAAACGTAATTAAGCAATGTATTTTGCTCACATTTTAGCAGTGTAGGGCAACATCACGTCTTGCATTTTACATGTCTTAATCTGGTGTTTTATCACAAGTCACGTCTCATTACATCTCATTAGTGTCTTATTGCAAGTCGTTTCTCATATTTATACCTCATTCCAAGTCGTGACTTATCGTATTAAGACATGTGTTGTTATCAGACACTACATGTGACTTGATAAAGACACGTCTTGGTTCAAGACATGTGTCTGAAGAGAGTGTCTTTGTTAAGACAAGTAGTAAGACATGTCAAATATAGGATGACTATTAAGACATGTCTAAAAACCGAGGTGTCTTGTATGGAGACACAACTTGTTGTGTATTGCCAAGTCATGTTCCATATTATTTATGTCTTCATAGGGCAACATCACGTCTTGCTTTTTACATGTCTTAATATGGTGATTTATCACAAGTCACGTCTCATTACATAGTGTCTTATTGCAAGTCGTGTCTCATTTTAATACCTTATTCTAAGTCGTGACTCATTGTATTAAGACATGTGTTGTCATCAGACACTACATGTGACTTGATGAAAACTTGTCTTGGTTCAAGACATGTGTCTGTAGAGATAGTTAACACCATTGAATGTATATTTGATAGATTTGATTAGGCATATTTTTTATCACCAAATGTTTAAGACGGCACTACCTTAGGGAAGTGATTGTTCACAAATTAAATGCACATATGCCATGGATGTGTCTTAGTGCAAGACATGTCTTATGCAAGATATTTCTTGCCATTCACATGCGCCTTTTGCTACTCTCGGAACGACAATGCAGCGTGTTAAGTTTGACTACAGCACTAAGGACATTCCAATTCCTTCACAACCTGTCTATATAAAAAGAATGATAGAAAATGTCGGGAGTTTATTACACAGGATGAGACGGAAAGCCCTCTTTCATCTCAACACGCAACCTCAAACCACCAAGGGAGAAACTTACGGCTTCAGAAGCAGCAAGCCAACATCACTCGTATCGGAACTCAAACCATTTGAAGATGGATTGTTACGACATGATTGCAAACATTAAAACAAACCAAACGAAATGCGCTTTTCTAAACAAACTTTGTGAGGACATCGGAGATATACACAACTCCGCTGAGGTGTGTGTAGCCGCAGACAAAACCAGAAACTTTAATAATGTTAGTAAGGATCAATACAGCGAACTTCTAACATCTTCGGTAACAAAAGTTTACAAAAAGGCTCTATAAGATTCATATACCAACGTCAACTTGAAAGCTATAGTTGCATTGTCAGTGACTTGGAACTGGATGATCGTATAGAAGTCATGACAAAGAGAAGTGCTTTTGTCACCTTATTAAGGATCACAAACAAACTTTGATAATAATCCTACCTGTCGTTTGATAAACCACGCCAAATCCGAAATCGGTTTAATTAGCAAAGCCATGACATAAAGTGCCCGCTTAGGAGCGCTATTAATTCGGTCTGGTAAACCTATTGTTATCAATTACTACGAGAGGATTGCCTGGTTGTATATATAAATTCGGGGCGTGCATAGCGGTACTTCTAGCTTACTGCATGGGTGAGTTTCCATTATGTTGCAAATTACATCCACGCTCATGCGTTTAAACTACTCAATGGGCGCTGCAATACAGCCGGTTGGTTGCACACGAGAATTATGTCATATAGCAACCAGCTTTGATGGAAGGCGAATATTTAAATTTGTTGCCGGTTTTTAGAGCACCAATTTATAGTGCTGCTAAGCGGGCCTTGTAGCGTAATGTTTACTCGACAATATCATCACCGTCGTCAAAAAATAAACAAAAAGTAAACCAATGGAAATCTACGTCCGAGTCCATAGACAGTCAATTAAACAAAAAACCTAACTGCAGCTTCCTCGTCTTCGACATTGTTGAATTCTACCCTTTCATAAGTATGGGCCTTCTATCGAAAGCAATCATTTTTGCCAGGCAATTTGTCTCTATATTTCAGAATCCGACGAGAGCATGATTATGCAATCCCGCAAATCCTTTCTTTTCATATATTAAGAGAATCAACTGGAAAAATCCATTCGACGTTCCTTTGGGAAGCCACGACGCGACGGTGCGGAGATAATTATGTGAATTGATAGATCTACATATCAAACAATCTCTCGGACACCCTTGAAATTAAAGACGTTGGACTCTAGAGATGATGGTTTGGCTGTCATCCGTGGTGCCAACCCTCTGGGTGGGGGGACGCATCAAGAAGCATCTTTGTTCGAAAATTTACCAAGGACTGCGGACTAAGAATCACAGCAGATACAAACCTAAATATTGTGGACTTTCTTGATGTGACTCTCAATCTAAGCCAAGGCACGTACATACCGTTAAGAAAACCAAACGACACATCTGTGTACATATCAACTTAAGGAGGGACTCAAGGCGCAAGGAAGTCAATTTTTGAATTTTGTGAGTGCGGTAATTATTGAACTATGACTCAAATGTATATAAAAGTATACATTTTTGGAAAGGAAATAGGTCAGAAAGTCCAAAATTTTGCGTCAATTTTGACCAAAATTGTTGATTTTTTGAGAAAATCACACACAAAAAAATCACATTTTTGACCCAAAACAGTTCAACAAAGCTAATAAAAATAATTAGGGGTAACAAATTCCCAAATTGCTAGATTATGATGTAAGGTCACTAACTTTTTTTCAATTTCATGCCCGTGAGGGTCTTTATTTATTTACAAGCTCTCAACATAAAAAGACAATATAATAAACAATGTACATGTACATACACACACAAAAAACAAAAACAAAAACACACCATCAATCGGTATTTTGTAATGACAACATTCACTATAAATACTCAATAATAAATACAGAATTATTTTACAATAAAGGCTCCCATTTTTTAATATGGCCTCCCAGCTTTCCTTTACTCATGGCAATTTGTTTTTCAACTTTTTGCACAGAAAAGACCCATTCTTTAAATTGTATAAAAACCAACCTTGATTCTTGAACTCGACACCTATAAATGTACTTTTTAGCCAATATGATAATCATATTAATGAAATTGGTATTGTTTACCTCATAATACCCAAGACAAACAGTGATATATGAAATAGTAATTTGGAATTTCAAATCATTTAACCATTTGATTACTTCCTTCCAAAAGGAAGAAGCCGAAACACACAACCACATTAAATGTTTGACAGTTTCCTTCTCATCCTTACAGAAAGTACATTTATCACTCTCAACTATACCAATTGTAAAAAGAAACACATTAGTTGGTAGAATCCTATGAATAAATCTGTACTGGAAATATTGAGAATGTGCATCAATTGTGCACTTATAAGGTAAAGAGTAAACTTCATTCCAATTGATTTTATTATCAGTAACACTACCAAACTCCTCTACCCACTTGTGCTGAGCGGTAGGTGTGATATTACTCTGGTTCAACAATTTATATGCAAATTGGCTTCCTTTCACTGCATTGTCCAGGTCAATCAATACCTTGGGTGTCTGGCTTTGTTTACATTTTGTCAGATAGCCTTTATAGTGTTTGGAGATCACATTAATCAGACCCAAGTATTTCAAAACATTACAATCAATGTCATACTTTTTCTTGAAGTCAATATATGGCATCCAATGTTTATCATGAATTAAATCAGAGATAAAATTAACACCTTTGATGCTCACTAACTTAGGGACCATTTTTTTTTTTAAACTTATCTATTATTTTTTGAAATATTGACAAAAAAAGTGAAAACAAATGAAAAAATCACTTTATTGGCGCTCTTTGGTCAAAATTTCAAAAAATAATAAATTGGGTTTTAAAAAAACCCTCCAACTCCATTTACAACCGCTATCAACCCTCTCTGATTCTGAAACATCTTTTAAAGATGCAATCCCAATATATCAGGAAGCCTTATCCAAGTCCGTTTTTTGAGTTTCAGAAAGAGCTTCCAAAATCAGGGAGATGGCAACGGAAACGAAACATTATATGATTCAACCTCCCATTTTCGCAAAATGTTATTCGTTACCACCAACATCGGCAAGGATTTTTTTTAAGTTTCTGGATCGCCATTTCCGAATAGGTTCATCATTACGGGAAATCTTTAGCCCACTTACAGTCAAATGTGAGTTTACTGTTGCCCGCGCGCGTCCTTAAGTCACACGCGTGATATATGTAATATTTTAGAAATATTTAAATATTTCATTGTTTAATGCTTTTTCATAAGCTTTTTAACACTTTCCTGGCGATAAAATTAGCCGATGAGCCGTATTTCAATACTTCCAGTTTGCGAAACATTTCTGGGAAGTAAAACACTCTGCACGAAACTTGCAACTGTCGCTTTGTATAGAAATGTGTGTATTTGAAGCTAGACTTTATCCTCCAGTCGTTAAACACGCTCCACTGCGTTCTGCTGGAGGCCCGCTATGCATTCTGGGTATATTAATTCAGCGGGTGCGGGACGACACTTCGGGGACTGGTGGAACTTGTCTAATTTGAAGCATATTATCCGGTATATTTTCTCGGTAGTGTGTTGAATGGACCAAATTGGTACCCGACTTATTTCTGTACACGCTACTGTATAGCATGAATTTTAAAACCAGCAAGGCAGACAAAAAAACAATGATCGAAACTGATGAAACTTAAATACGATACCGCGAACAGTGACAGCAAAATAAGTGCACAATTCGGCAACCGCCATCTTTAAAAAACAAAAATAAAATAAGAAGAGTCTTTAAAACAAACCAGGACTCAGAAGGGTAAATTTGAAAGGGGATGGGATGAGGAGATGGCGTGATGGGATGAGAATGAGGGGAGGAGAGACGGTTGGGCATAGGAATTGGGATGATTAGGTGAAGGGATTGGATGATGTGAGGGGATAGGGCGGGGGATGGGGTGTGGGGATGGGGTGAGGATATTAGGGGAGATGCCTTGGGGATGGAAATTGGGGTGAAGGGATGGGGGGTGGGGATGGGATGAGGGGATAGGGTGTATGGAGAGGTGAGGATAGGGTGAGGTGTTGCGGATGGGGGAGACGGTTGGGGATGGAAATTGGGTTGCGGGGATGGGGTTCGGGGAGGGGATAAGGTGAGTGTATGGTGAGGATGGGGGAGGGGATGAAAATATGGGGTTCAATGTGGGGTCTATTCCAGGGGTGGGTCAGGTGACTCATCTCATTAATATTCAAAATAGGGATGCAAATAGGAGTAGACTCCTTTATAAACACAAGTGGTAGACTATGGACATGAAATACAGCGCCTCCAAGTGACAGCTTTCTAATCATCCATGACTGAATTTTCCAACCAGCAGTTAGGCCAATAGTAAAATATTGATTGGTTGTCCTCGACATTCCTATCTTATTTTCCGTCAGTTCTAAAACCTCGTATACCTTATTCATAGTCAAATTACCCGCTCATGCTTAACCGATGAACATACCCTGAGCTGAGACGATATATCTGTATTGTGCAGGGCGCCGGATTGGACATACCGATTGAGCAGTGTACAATGAAAGCATTCATGTGTAGTGTGTGATTATGCTAAGTTGACGTGAGTTCAAACGCCAATTATTAGCCGTTGATAAAGCAGAGTGTCGATTGGGAAATGTGTTGAAATTCATTGTTGTTGTATTAGTGTGTTTCGTTATTGACATCATTGTTCACCGGCCTATGGTGAGCGTGTGAACTCACTAAAACTGTTTTAGATATGACCAAATATAAGGACTGACCGTCTGACCGTGGACAACTAAATTATTTATATTTTGGGACTTACGGGAGCATTGATATTAGACGATTTATAGAATCAATTTCAATAAGTAAGCTATCAAAATATTCCTTGATATATAAATCATTATTATGAACGGAAATCATTCTCTGTAATGCACAAATTACAGAGAAATCTTGAAATGAAAGTTGCAAACATTTTTAATTTTTGTTGAATTTTTTATTTTTTGCGACACATTAATTTTCACTCATCTGTATCGATCTGTTATGTTGCAGGGGAATGGCATTTGGCTCTCATCTCATCCATAATAGGAGTTTGACTAATATTCATTACATCCATACCATTAAACAACAACTTTGATATGTCAATTTTCTAATATATTGACTCCCAATAGTTAGCTTTAAACAATTGACATCAGAGCAAGCGACCATTGATGTTTAGCTGTGGTTCGATTCCTATTGTTCAGCTGGTCGCTAGTGGGCGCTGCATTTGATGTCCGTTATATGCTTGCGGTAGCACTTGTGTAAAAGAAACAAAATGCAAAGCCAAGGTAGTAGATGGAGGTAGGACAAAGTTAACAGCATTTGAATTGTATTCGTACCTTGGATAATAGCACTTCAGCAATATTTTGCTGTTTTTCGTCCGTTTCTGTCACCCTAAATAGAAGTTTGGTTTCCACTGCATCTCCAAAAAGATTCAACCATTACTCAGATCAATTTACAGTTATGAGGTAGGAGGTAGAACTTATTGAATGACCCTCATAAGTTGTATTTTCCCTAAATCCCCATCACAAAACTTTACTAAATAATAATGGAAATCTGCTTCCAATTAATTAAGGAATTTTTCAACATATTAGTTTCGATTTTCATCATAAAACATTCCGTAGGGGTGTGTTCAATTTTGTATAGTTGCGGTCGTAACCGGAATATAGTATCATATATGACGTTAACACTATGTCAATCCATGGAATTCAATTAAGAGAACGTCAAAACCACTCAGAAAATAAACTGTCCTGGTACAACTTATTTCATAATCTGAGTTTGAAGTAATTATAGGAAACGTGCTGCTCTGTAACTTATAAGATTATAGTTTCTTTAACCAATTTCACACGCAAAGTGATAATTGCATTTTGCTTCAATTGTTCACACAATTGTCAAACAACTCAACAAGCAGCAAGGGCACTGGACAGGTCGAAATAAGAACCATACGAAGAACTTTGAAGAACATTGAATCAGAGATTCTATTAAATTTGGGATATGAAGTCCTATTCTACCGTACGTAGCTGAACAGGTCCCGTTTGCATAAATAAAAAAATGCAACAGCGCCATTTTATGATGCTCACCAGAGTTAAAGGAATGTAATAGACTTGCAGCAAGTCCGTAGGACACAAACAATGTAGGTATGGTGTTAAGTGAGAGATTGAATTCAAATACCTAAAATAAAAATTGAAACGTGACGTATCATATATTTCAGACTTGAAGAAAAAAACGTCCAGCACGTATGTTTTATTATAACTTTTAAAACCGGACCACTTTATAACTTTTATTATAACTTTTAAAATCGGACCACTTTATAACTTTTAAAACCGGAAGGTCCCCAACAAATCCGTGTATTTAGTGTAATACATAAAGCAGACGACACAAACGGCGCCACCAACAATAGGACACTCACCAAAATTAAACAAAAGTAGTTTCAG
Organism: Ophiura sarsii; assembly: GCA_035610835.1. NCBI lineage: Eukaryota > Metazoa > Echinodermata > Ophiuroidea > Amphilepidida > Ophiuridae > Ophiura > Ophiura sarsii. The sequence goes on along the minus strand of CM069450.1, from coordinate 18,027,187 downwards.
ATCGGTGTAAGTTGAGTGACACACCCCTGGTTGAATGGGCCTCAAGATAGGCGTAATTGTATTTACAGATTTGATATGCTGGTTGCCTATTGTCATACTCTCTATGTATATACGGTATTGCACTATTGTCCTAAAAACTAACTGACCAAGGTTATGAATATGCTTTTAACTCTAGCTCCTACGTGACAATATTAAATTATAATTTGAAAATAAATCTTCTCTTTAATTTATCGTGAACATTGAATATGTGTCACAAACCAAATACAAAGTCCATTTTTCATTTTAGCATTTGTTTCTTTTACACGTAGCAATTAAGTAGATTATTGATTAACTGCATGGTAGGCGACAACTCAACAGTCGGTAGTAAGATGAGGATCGGGAATGCTTGAATTGATTAATTCAGCCCAAACACATACCTTTCGTACTTTCTTGCGTGTTCAAATCCCACGTGCCAAAATGAAAAATACATTTTGTTTCATTCTTTTCGGTGTAGTGTTCTTAACTGTTAACCAACCTTCGTGAACATTAACTGTCCACCAATCTTCGCGAACATTAACTGTTAAGCAATCTTCGCGAACAACAACCGAGGATTTCAAAACAAATTCACGAAAACAGTTGTTAAGCAGTCATTATTCTCATTCATTTCTGAAAAAGATGTAAATTTATCCAAATCGTTCATTTGTACAGATACAATTGCGAAAATAATTGATTAGTTTTCTGTTTATTTTGTCCACCCCTTCTTAGTTATTGAAACAGTCCAAGTCGAGTCATCTCATTAACATTTTTATTATTCAACCAATCACAAATAGGCTTTAATCGTGTTTCCTAATAACTCATTGAATATTCAGTTTAAGGGCGTGAGGCTTTAATTTGATTGGTCGGTCAATGAGCAAATCAATCGAACACTTTGACGCAGTACTTTTGGGCAATTATTAGTAACCTGCGCTCGGCGTGCGCGTTGTCATCTAACAATTAATTTGATTGAAACGCACTTGATACGCAGCTATCGCGATTATTCATGAAGTAATGAATAACTGTTAACCAATCTTCGCGAACATTAACTGTTAACCAAACTTCGCGAACATTAACAGTTAATCAATCTTCGCGAACATTAACTGTTAATCAATCTTCGCGAACATTAACAGTTAATCAATCTTCGCGAACATTAACTGTTAACCAATCTACGTGAACATTAACTGTTAACAATCTTCATGAAATTAACTGTTAACCAATCTTCTTGAACAATGTCTCCAATTGAGGAGGAGAGAGAAATGATTCCATAATTATGTGTAAGTTAATATTTTAAAGTTGGATACATATTTCTAGATTCATGAGCGTATTTATTACCTGGTCAGTGACTTAGTTTGAGGACTGTATTTGCTACGCATTTAATAGTACGACTAGTTCGTTTTATTGATCGACTCTTCATATTCATATATTCTTGTTAGTACCATTCACAGTCATTCTCCACTCATGTGGCGTGATATTTTTGCTCCTAAATAATCGTTTACCATTACGTTGTCCCTATTTTAATAATAATTCCATTTAATATCTCGACTTCTTATATTAATTATTTCGTATGAAGACTTTTCATAACCATCACTCAATGTAGCGAATTGTAATTTTGCTCTGCATCATGTTACCATATTTTGCAGAGAATTCGGAAAGAGAACTTTCTTGAAACTTTCTATCAAAAGGAAACCGATCAGGACGTTCGTCTGGATTAGGCCGACCGCATAAAGCGACTCCACGATCCAGGTTGGCGACATCATCGTCTTCAACGGTAGCTGAATGATCTTTGTTCCAATCAGTGACCATTACGAAGAGATCGAAGTCCATGCCGGAAGTTGTACCCCGTGGGACGAGGAGGTTCAAAGGCCAACCACAGTGAATCCCACGACAATTCGATGCACCATTGATGTAGTGCAGTTGCTCTTTGGATGTCAGAAGTACTGGATGGCTAAAAGATGACAACTCAGATGAGCGACGAATATCGTTATTTCCAGGTGTCACTACCGGTATTATAATAGAAATATGAAATAAAATTATAGAAGTATCCATATCATTTTATTGACGTTATTCTTAATTGGCTCATTTGGCGTCGAAGAGGGATTTAGTTTTCAATGGGGTGAACTTTGCACTAATTATAAACATTCTTCGTACTTCTGAACCGTTCAATAGTTGATTTTACTACATTCGTGGAATTAACTTAAACAAACAAACTATTTATTCCCACTAGTTTAAAATTAAATGTTTGCTGGTAACCAAAACTACCGAGGAAAATTTAGAAGTTCGCAGTTCATTCACATTGCCGTCAAGGAGATTGTAATGTTTTTTATCGGAGCGATGTAATTGCTCTGAGCACGCTCATAGCTTGACGCGAGCCCTCTTCGACGGAAATATCGCCAATTTAGAATATCGTCTATAATCATATCACTACGCTCTAATTCGAAGTTTGTATTACCTCCCCCAATTATAATAAATAATAATAAAAGTAATAATAATAATCCTAATGATAAAAAAATAAAATAAATTATAATAATAATACTAAGAAAAAAAATCGAAGAAAAAAAAAAAGGAAAAAAAAGAAGTAAATTCAAAACATATTTAAAAAATATCAATTGGATTCAAATAAGTAATGTTAACTGTTTGCAGCTAATAACACATACAAGTATCAATTGCTCTGATTGTGTTTAAATGCTTCGTTCGGTCTATCACTTACGTTTCACCACAAATTTATCCATCTCTATGATAAATTTCCGCTGTTCATTCAAAGATTTAAACTGGTCACCTGTCTCGTCATGACTTGGTGCAATGTATATCCGCACAGCAGCAGTGAAATCACATTGAGGGCATTTGTTGTTAAGGTTGATGTGGTAATGGAATGGTTTGTGGTTCAAACGCTTTATTGGCACCTGTGAAGAGTAGAAGAAAAAAAGAATAACAGTTTACACATTGATCATATTGATAATGGGACAGTATGAACATAATCATTACAAATATATTAGGAAAATATGCTATAGCTTACCTCTACAGGACCCGAATCCTCGCCGACCTCAGAAGCAATAGAGGGGTCCATTGAAATATCAACCGTTCTTTCTTCCATAAACGTCTCCAACGTATTCTCTTCAGACACCCGATCGTCAATTTGAACAGCCGCACTTTGAACCAATACCGGAGCTTCGAGATCTAATGGACTGTTCAAAACCAAGTTCAATTAGCCTATTATTTTAGACTTGGATCAAACATAACTGTTCATTCATTTCGTTGAAAAATCATTATTTTACACGTTTTAACGCCTATATTATTATAAAAATAGAATAATCTGGGAGTCTGAGGCCAGTGACTACATCAGCAAATTTGTCTTTGTAATAAGGCTCAAATCAAATAATAAGCCTATAGACGTTATTCATAATTGGCGATTTCATGTATAATAAAGAGGGATACAATCTCGTATTTTTACTGCAATATAATGAACTGTGGCATTTTTAACACTAAAAAGGTCCAGTATAACGTTTGAACGTCCTCCACATTAACATGACCATGACCCCGTAACCCCCACCATTTGCGCTGCCTATGCCCCTACCCTTCCTCCTCCCCTACCTACTTCGTCTCTTCCTCCTTCTTCTTCTCTTCCTCCTTCTTCTCCTCTTCCTCCTTCTTCTACTCTTTCTCCTTCTTCTCCTCTTCCTCCTTCTTCGTCTCTTCCTCCTTCTTCTCCTCTTTCTCCTTCTTCTCCTCTTCTTCCTTCTTCTCCTCTTCCTCCTCTTTTTAAAACTATTTTGTCAATGGGGGGGCATACCTCACTGCTTATAGGTGGCACTGTCAAACCAGTACGTATGGCTCATTCGTATAAAGTGGCATGTACGATAGTCGCCAAAGTATTTTTTTGCATCAGACGTATACACATGATACAAGTACCCTTTATATTGAACTGAGACTTATGCAAATACTTCAATACTATATATTATATTATGGAAATATTTACATTGGTTTATTTACATTTTTCGTGAGTACTTGTACGTCTTATAAATATTTTTAAACAGGTTCGCCGTCGTGGATAGAAAAGAGACAATTATGGGAAAACGATCTCGCCCGGGAATCGAACCCAAGACCTCTTGCTTACTTGGCAAGTGCCTTATCCATTGGGCCACAAGACCTCGCATGGTAAAGCACCTGAAATTCAAACCTAAGCGATCACGTTTCCCAGTCTCTTGCCACAAGTATTGCCCATAGTAGCTAGGGTCTATACAAGTGTAAAAATCAAGTGCCGTCCTCCCTGTAGAGGGAAAATACATAGAAATAATAGGCATATACGACGAGTATTAAACAAATTATGAATATTTTTAAACAGGTTCGCCGTCGTGGATAGAAAAGAGACAATTATGGGAAAACGATCTCGCCCGGGAATCGAACCCAGGACCTCTTGCTTACTTGGCAAATGCCTTATCCATTGGGCCACAAGACCTCGCATGGTAAAGCACCTGAAATTCAAACCTAAGCGATCACGTTTCCTAGTCTCTTGCCACAAGTAATACCCATAGTAGCTAGGGCCTATAATAATACAGGTGTACGTCTGTTGGTGGAAAATATTACTCTGGCGCCTACCGTATAAGTCACTTGTACGGTATATTAAGTCATACGTACTAGTTTTGTATTGCTGCCTTACCTGTAACTGGGAAGCGTGACCAGTAATTCTCTGTTCAAATCATTCAGAGTCTCGTGCCATCTGTAGGTCAACGGATCTCTTAAAGCAGTCTCCGAAGTGCCAATAACACCTGGTTCTTGGTTGTAACGACCGTCAGGATCCGTCATTATCGACATTAAACGGTGACCCAGCACTCCTAACGACTGTTTGCCGTACAGTTGGGGATTAAAGCTATTCTCCCTGCAGTACAGGCCTCTTGATATTTTACCTAGGCCTTCGGAAGTCACTGGAATCATATCTCCCTCTCGCTGTAAACGTAATAAAAGGAATATAAAATCCAAATTTAAAAAGTCCTAAAGGAAAATGCCATAAACGATATATGTGTTTTCACACATAACTGTAAAATATAATAACTAGTTTGACAAGAATAAAATGATAAATAGAACAGAATATAAACATTTTTGTCGTGCTCTTTGGTCAATGTGCGTAGCGGGCAACGGTAATGAGGTGTTTTGATTTCTGCACGTTCGAACGGAATAGGGCCAAAATGCGGATGGATATAGTTACTTCATACTGTAAAGTTGCCGTGAAGTTGGTTCTCGTCTGCTATGCTATGAGTAAAACATAACCGAGAAGATGCGTCGGCATTAAATAATATAAATAATAATTTCAAAAGTATATAATGCCGTGATCTTAACACTTTCCACGCGGCTATTACTTTTACCATTACAAAACAGAATTTTCACAAACCTTTTCGTAATTTTCAGAGTCTATTTAAATGATTACTGAACCAATACTAGGCATGTTTGTACTTAATTCAATGCATTTCTCATGGTGATTCCAAATATAGTAATAGAATTCAATAATTTTGACATTTTTGAAACATTTTGTGAAATGTTGGAATGTCGTCTGCAGCCGCCTGCCGCGTGGAAAGCGTTAAAGTATTTCATTCAAACTCCTCGGGTCTTATAGGGGCACTGAGAAATCCAAAAGTCCCCCCCCCCCAAAAAAAAAAAACTTGTCTTTTCAGCAAACATATTCATACGATAAATAAACATAACATTGAAACAAAAATACTTGCATCAACTTTTCACCAATATGGCAGCTTTGCAGTATCCGTGTATGAAATCTACTTATATTCGAACAAATATTTTTATTTTCGAAATTATTAATATGTACTACTCACATCCGTGAAATATCCACGTCGAATAGCACTCATCAGGTTTGAATATATGGTTGGTATTTCGCTGACAGAGCTGACTTCCAATAGGTCCCTGGTGTCATCTCGCCACAACATGTCAGCTGGCCGGGCTGCAAATCGTTTTCCGCCAGTATACGCCGTAAGATGGGGATCGTACCCTTCCTAAAGTAAAACAAAATGTGCACTGGAGTGTTATCGCAAGTATGATGAAGTTTCAAGTAAATTTGTTATCAAAACTCTCTAAGTAAATACATCACTGATGTCGACTTTTCCTACGCAATTCGTTGGGAAGTTGGACGTCCTAGGACGTTCTTGGACTCTGACAATTTTTGAGCTATTTTTTGAATACGTCAGCATACGTTCAGGCCATACACTATGGTGTGACAGGGCCTTAAAGTAAGAACACAATTGGTGGTAAAAAGAGTGCAGTGAAAATATGATAAGCGGGATAGGAGCGTATTATTAGAGCTACCTTGTTGTAAACATTTGACAAATGATAGCAGTTTTCCGCGCTCTTTTCTGCGTGTTACATGGGGACCCTCACTCTTGCCAGTGTCCACTGCGTCCCTAGTCGGTTCTCATGCGTTTGCTTGGCGCTTTGATACTTTTCTCAGTGCAACGTAAGCGCAAGGCCTGATCGCCCTAGGCTATGTTTGACAGCACCTTAATATAACTACCAAATATCTAAGATTTATCAAACCACTTTTAAAGACGGGGGGTATCCAGAGTTAGGCGCCCCACCTTTGAGTTGTGACGGTTAATATTGGCAATGTCGGTTCATTTGACAAGGGGCATCGTGAAATTATCACTGTCAAAAGTACAAAGATAGCAATTCTTCGTGCGCTACGTGTCCCACAAGCTCGTTTAAAGCCGATGTATATGTATCTAATTAGTGGCAAAATTAGTGTTAATTAGCAAATATTAGCGCGTAACATTGTTTGAGAAGGTTTGGCGTTAGCTGGGAATCAGTTCAAACTTAACCTCTCTTGAAAGACAGAAATACACTAACAATATACATACCTCAGCCACGAAAATATTTGAATCAAGTTTGAACGGTGTGACACGTGATAGACCGAGTGCGAACCTCTCAGCGTTGTAACGTGAATTAATAAACTCCCTGGCAGCCAAATGAGACATCGACTTCAATGTAATGGTATGATGCAAGGCGTTAAGTCCGATGTCTTCTGTGAAATATCGTAGGCATTGTTGGGAGGTTTGCGGCGAGCTATCATAGTTTCGAGTATTATAAACACGTTTCTTGTGACGCGATTGGTGTATTGCTTGGAAAATAGCTTCTTCTGTAAAGAAACTTCTGGAAGCCGTGGTGAACAGTTCAGGAATGCGTATGTGGTTGTAATCTTCATCATTATTATCTGCGCTTATAACCGCGGAACGAAGAGCGTAGTTGTACATACCGGGATTCACGTAGACGCGGAGGATTCGGGCGCGTTCTATGAAATTGGTAAACGATGGAGCGGACGATAAGACGGTATAAACCGCGTTCATTTCTCGGAATTGAGCTTCATCATAGTAGGACTACACGGTGGCCTTGTCCATAACACCTACTCCGTATGCCCGGAGCAAATCACGTACGTCTTGGAAAGATTGGTCAGAATTCAAACCAAGAAGACTAGAAACATCTTCAACATTTTCCAGGATTATGCCATCTCGTACGTAACTATCAACAACCGGGTAGACTATTTCATCGAATGCATTCTGTTGTTTAGTTGCACGAATTGCGCTTGCACGAATCGAAGAGGCAGCTGCTAAAATAATGAAGGCGAGTGGCCATAGGGTATCCATTTCTGTAGCCTATTGTGTCTTCACGTTAAAAACAAGAGACGGTATAATGGAGAAAATTGCTAAAACATCCTTATTTGTAACAGTTTACCTATTATTGGCGCCAGAATATATTGGTGCGTCATGCAATCTGTTTCACAAAAGATATAAAAAGGTGCCTGGTTTACTTGACCAGTAGCCAGTACACGTATAGTTAACGTTCCAGGGACTCTTTTAAAACATCTGTTACTGTATGGCGTCTGAATAATTAGGCACACAATTCTGGTTTGACTAATGATATAACAGATTAATTTCTTCACTTCTCAACAGGAAGAGGGCCATATTGAACTGAAAAATAATAGTAATAGATCAAATGAAAAATAAAACACGAAGATGAAATCGTTCAGACAATACGACAACAACAAAATTTAAAAATAAACAATAAAGATAATGACAGCGACAGGAACAACAAAAGCTAAAACAATGACAATAACAGCAACCATATGCACCGCAAAAAAGGTTGCTTAAAATACGTTGCTTAAAGTACTTTTATCATCCGTTGGTTGACGTGTTGATTAAAATTCATTCAATATATGTGGAAAGTTATGCGTTGTATAAAATTAAAAAATCCCCAGCGTTGAGCAATTCGTCGAAAACAATGTCCTTAAAATGTTGGTGGAAACTGTTTCTGTTGATAAAATATGTTGCGTACAAATATTCCACTTTGGCAACTGTTGCATCAGCATTGAGGAAAATCACGCAACAATTGATGCAAGTTACGCACATGTGAATTTTAGGCAACTGTTGTCCAAAAAAGCCAATTTCGTGATTGCGTCATTCAATCATTATGGCGTCTTGTGCACGACCAACTGTTTGCACGAGCTGAGATCTCTGGATCTGGATTCTGGATACATTATAATCTGGTAAATAAAACGGTGAATCCGCATCAACATCAGAATTTGTTACATCTGACAGGCGTTTTGTGAGTCCGGTTTTGAATGTTTGAAGCTTGGTCTGTCAAGAAGATGTTGTCAAGGGCGGAAATCCCGGGGGGGATGGGGGGATATATCCCCCCCACTTTTTGACCTGGGGGGGATGGTCAATGTAATCATCCCCCCTGATTTTTCACGTCTACCAAAAAAAAAAGGGGGAAAGGGGGGAAAAAGGAAAAAAAGAAAGAAAAAAAAAGGGGGAAAAGGAGAAAAAAAAAGGAAAAAGAGGAAGAAAGGCGGACAGGGGGGCATGCGAGGGACATAAGAACGTTTGGAGTTTATTGTACGTTGGTCAGGATACATAGGCCTACGCGTACGTACGTTGACTAGAATCTCATCTATTGGTGGTAACTAATTAACTTCTTTCTGGCATAGGCCTATCTGCCTATTTAAAAAGCCAATATTGATCAGAAATAAAGTGATTGCTTTTCAATAAAATATTGGTCAAAAGTACACACCAAATCGCACCAAATGGGTTCGAAATTTTTTTAAAAATCCAATTATGAGCGGGGGCACATCCCCCCTCAGAATCCCCCTGTTTGAGCTTTTAAACCATCTATACTAAAATCAAGAATATATCAGTATATGCTCAACTTCTTTCGTGCATTGATAAAAAACAAAATATTTATTGAAAATGAAGTGATGGCTTTTCAATACAATATTGGTCAAAAGTATACACCAGATCGCACCAAATGAGTTTGAAAATTGAAATTGTTTTCTACTTCTGAGGGGGGGGAACATCCCCCCTCAGACTCCCCCTGTTGCAGCTTTTAAATAATCTAATACTAAAATCAAGAATATATCAATATAACAAAATTGCTCAACTTCTTTCGTGCATTGATAAAAAACAAAATATTTATTGAAAATGAAGCGATGGCTTTTCAATACAATATTGGTCAAAACTATACACCAGATCGCATCAAATGAGTTTGAAAACTGAATTTTTTTTCTACTTATGAGGGGGGCACATGATCGCACATCCCCCCTCAGACACCCCCCTGTCCGAGCATAGCTCGGAGTGCGGTGCTGCGCACCGCATAGATGGTACCAGCTCAATTTCATTTTTTGGGGCCACACTTATCATCCCCCCCACACCTAACAAGAAATTTCCGCCCCTGGATGTTGTGATAGATCAGTCTAAATCTCTGTGGTCGTCCATGTAATGAGCTTATTTCGTCATGTTCGTATAGGTTTAAAATACCAAACAAATCACTAAATAAAAGCTCATAACCAATAAACAATAAAACACTCAACAAATGGTTAAAAAAATGCTCAACATTTGAGCTGTTGCATATTGACCACATACGGCAAACACGAAATTGAAAATCCGCGGCGAATATCACATTTTAGCGAGCATAAGAATAACCAAAATGCACAGATTTGACTAAACCCCCTGAGAACTACCGGCCGATTGGTCAGAAAGATAGATACATCATTTATTGCACCAATCAGAGACAGTGTTAGAATAACTGTATCCCTGATCAAGATTGGAGTGAAATAATTTACAAGCTGCATTTTAATTGGCTGTTCAAATGAGTATATCTTGCAATAAACCAATCAGAACCACTGTAAGATAGGCCGGTAGTGCCCAGGGGGTTAATAAAACCATTTCAAGTGAATCCTCTTTTTTTTGCCTTATATGCAATTTACTTTGAAATTACTGAAACGTGACGTGTCTGTATCATCATTCAATAAATTAAAACAGTTCAATTTTGTGTTTCTTCAGGCTTTCGTTCAAAACCCGAAAATTGCCCATGGACTATCAGATTGAAGTAAACACTATAGAGCTCACGACTTCCTGCACGAGCAAAAAAAAGAATGAATTCACACTACATTTGTATTTAAATTAGAGCACGTGTGGTTATTTAGTGGATAGCATGCTGGTTCCACAATACAAAGGTTGTGAGTTCTAGCCTCGCTACAGCCAACGTGTTTGTATCCTTGGGCAAGGTACTTAGTTTCAATTGCCTCGTCGACCCAAGCGATATTGGGAACCTGTTAGGGGATATTACAATCTATAAGTGCTGATATTGTGTGCGCCGTGTCGGTAGCCTGGTAAATGAAGGGAAGTGATTGTGACGATTTCCTAATGGCAGCAAAAATCAGTGGTTCGGAAGTCACATGTAAATGGTGGTCCCGAGGATCAGAAGAGCAATACCTGAGCACGTTAAAAAGGTTACAGACTCTTTCGTATAAAGAGTAGGGGATCATCCCGGTCTGTAGCTGTTCACACATCTAACGGACCCCAATGGAAATAAGCTAATATAAGCTTATTGGGTTATCCAGGGTCGTAGAACCCAAATAATATCAATTCAATTCAAATCAAATCAAATCAAATTGAACCCAAATAATATCAATTCAATTCAAATCAAATCAAATCAAATTGATAAAAGTGTAGTCCAAAAGTTACTTCGTCTTCACCTTTTATCTAAAAGTCTTAATAATATCAAAAACGTGACAGCTGTCTTATTCTTACCTTTTTCTATTTCAGTGTCTGTCGCCCTCTAGAGTTGCAATGTTTATAATTTTAAAATACACCCCGACCCAGGCGACGATGGTCACGCGAATCCTGAATTTTGAATTCGTATTGGAATAACACGTAATCGCGAATGTTAATCTTATCATTTTGAAACATTCATCATAATTAGAAGATTATTTTTCCAATCCAAAACCGTTGGAGTTGGCTAACCAACGTCCATTGTAAATGCTATTTTTAAAATTATTTTCATCGTTAACCGGGCGATGACTGTTAAAAATATTTCAAAATGGTGCACTCCCGTTGCCATGTTGGAACGATGAAATCGCGTGGCCATCGTCGTCTGCTTTTTTTTATTTCCGTGTCTGTCGCCCTCTAGAGTTGCAATGTTTATAATTTAAAAATACACCCCAACCATTACCAGACTGACCATTACATACCCACCCAAGCGCCCTCACTCGTCTCATATTCATTTCTGTGTATTAAATACATTGTATATCTGACTTCATTTTAATTATTAAATCGATATAGAAGCCCAACGTTTATGGAAGCACATGTTTGTTATTTCCGCCTAAACCCCCGATAAGGGACCTAAACCGGTTTACAATCCTTATCTTGGGTTTAGGGACGTAAACCCCAGATAAGGCGCCTTATCCCTAGTTAACGCTTCTTATCTGGGGTTAAGGCGCGTTATCTGGGGTTTACATCCCTAAACCCCAGATAAGGATCGTAAACCCCAGATAAGGCGCCTTATCTGGGGTTTGGGGACGTAAACCCCAGATAAGGCGCCTTATAGTTAACACTCCTTATCTGGGTTTAAGGCGCGTTATCTGGGGTTTACGTCCCTCATAGTTAACATTCCTTATCTGGGGTAAAGGCGCGTTATCTGGGGTTAACGCTCCTTATATACCCCAGGTAAGGCCCGCCTTATCTGGGGTTTACGTCCCTTCTCCGGGGTTAAGGCGGAAATGACACACTTATGCTGCATGTGTGTACCATACAATGTAGGAAGTTTAGGAACGTTAACCCCAGATAAGGAACTTAAACCTAGGATAACGGGCCTTAACTGGGGTTTAAGTTGTTAACCCCAGATAAGGGACGTAAACCTAGGATAACGGGCCTTATCTGGGTTTTAAGTTGTTAACCCCAGATAAGGGACGTAAACCCCAGATAATGCCCACCTTATCTGGGGTTTACGTCCCTTATAGTTAACACTCCTCATCTGGGGTAAAGGCGCGTTATCTGGGGTGAACGTCCCTTATAGTTAACACTCCTTATCTGGGGTTAAGGCGCGTTGTATGGGGTTAACGTTCCTTATATTGGGGTTAAGGGACGTAAACCCCAGATAAGGCCCGCCTTATCTTGGGTTTACGTCCCTTATCCGGGGTTAAGGCGGAAATGACACACTTATGCTGCATGTTTGTACCATAGGAGCGTTAACCCCAGATAAGGGAAGAAACCCAAGATAATGGGCCTTATCTGGGGGGTTTAGTTGTTAACCCCAGATAAGGGGCGTAAACCTAGGATAACGGGCCTTATCTGGGGTTTAAGTTGTTAACCCCAGATAAGGCCCCTCCCCCTTATCTGGGGTTTACGTCCCTTATCCGGGGTTAAGGCGGCAATGACACACTTATGCCGCATGTGTATACCAAGGAGCGTTAACGCCAGATAAAGGACGTAAACCTAGGATAAGGGGCCTTATCTGGGGTTCTAGTTTGTTAACCCCAGATAATATATATATTAAATATGTATACGCCCCTATATTGTCCCTGTCCCTGTCCCCCTAATTTCGGATGATTTAGCCGCCACTGATGTTTTATCCCGTTTTCGGTTCGGCATCACATATAACTTAATGGCATATTAAGTGATCTTTTTAGAGCGCCCTCTACTCATGATTTTTTTTAGAAAGTAGATTTTCTTGCAGATCAATTGCAAGAAATTGACATGAAGTTGGACCAAAATAGTGATGATTCCGATCTTATACTTAAGCGAGACGAAGTATCAAAGGCTCTAGAAAAATATTATGAATATGCTGCAAAGGGTGCACAAATAAGATCTAGAGCAAATTGGATTGAAAAAGGTGAAAAATCGACAAAATACTTTTTAGGTTTAGAAAAAAGTCATGGGGAAAACAACTCTATAGACTGTCTCACAAATGATGATAGAGAGTTATATACTAATAGGGAGGTATTAGATGAATGTGTAAAATTTTATGAATCGCTTTACTCGTCAATGAATGTTTGTAATAATGCCATAATAGAATATTTTGCTAATGCAAAGATTGACTGTACACTATCTGAAGACGATGCAGCCATGTGCGATAAATCGATTACAAAGGACGAACTATTTTCAGCAGCTAAATCTATGAAAAGTAACAAGGCTCCTGGTCCTGATGGACTACCCATTGAATTTTATATTCATTTCTGGAATAAGATCTCCAAGTTTGTTTTTCAATCATGTGAAGAAGCATTATCAAAGGGTGAGCTTTCAACCTCCCAGTCAAGAGCGATTATAAGACTCATTTACAAAAAAGGAGATGGAAAATTACTAAAAAATTGGAGACCCATAAGCCTGTTGAATACCGACTATAAGATCCTAACAACTGCCTTCTCGAAAAGACTGCAACAAATTCTGCCAAAAATAATCAATAATGATCAAACCGCTTACATCAAAGGTCGTTTTATTGGTGAGAACATCAGACTTATTAACGATATTATTGAATATTCTACGGAAAATAACTCTTCAGGCTCTATTATCTTTTTAGACTTCGAAAAGGCATTTGACAGTCTGGAATGGAACTTCATTTTCGAAGCTTTAAAGAAATTTAAATTTGGATCCAATTTTATAACCTATATTAAATCCATTTATAGTAAATGCTCTAGTTGTATAATAAATAAAGGGTGGAAGTCTAGATATTTCAGTCTATCCAGAGGCATTCGGCAAGGATGCTCACTATCAGCTTTACTCTTTGTCATCTCAGTTGAAATACTAGCATGTAATATCAGAAATAATCGTAATATTAAAGGCTTTACCATACCAGATAACAAAATACCGTTCAATTGGCGCTCACAAGAAACCGAAATTAAGATAAGCCAGGTAGCCGATGATACGACAGTATTTACGCGAGATCAACAGTCAACTTTTGAAGTTATTAAGACTATTGAATGCTTTAGTAAAGTTTCTGGATTGAATTTAAATATGCTTAAATCTGAAGGCATATGGCTTAATAATAATAAACAAATTCCAGCGAACAGTATCGATATAAAATGGTCAATCGGCCCAGTGAAGTCACTTGGGATATATTTTGGTCTTAATTTGGTCGAAATTCAAAAACTGAACTGGGAAAGTAAACTTGATAAGCTTAAAAGACTTCTATCAGTATGGAGGAAAAGAGATTTAACAATATATGGTCGTACTGTTATAGTTAAAGCTATTGCCTTGTCCCAACTTATATATATAATGAATGTGCTAGTTATACCGGGATGCATCGTAAAAGAAATAGAAACATTAATATATGATTTTTTATGGAAAGGAAAAAGAGATAAAATTAAACGTCTATGTATGATAAATGATTATTCGAACGGTGGAATTAAATTTATTGATGTAAAAACCAAAATAGTTGCCTTGAGGACAACATGGGTTAAAAGGCTATGTGACACAAGCTTTGCCAAATGGAAGCTTATACCCATATCTTATCTTGATAAGTTTGGAAAAGATCTGTTAATCTTCAAAATGAATTTCGATAGCGAACATCTCTTTCCACCATTAAAGACTCATATTTTACCAGATTTCTATAGACAAATTGCAAAGAGCTGGCATGAGTCAAACGTGTTGTATAACTCACCAAATACTATAGCTGATGTTAAAAATGAAGTTATATGGGGGAATAGATATATTCTATGCAACAACGAAGCCTTATTTATGAAAAAATGGATAGACAGTAATATAGTTTACATTGGAGATATATGTACAAAAACCAGTTTCATGTCAGTTCAATCAATAAAAAATAAACTGGGTTCTGCGACGTATCTTCATGATTATAAGATTATACTTGATAGCTTACCAAAACCATGGCGAACCATTTTAAAGAGTCAAGACCATGACGACAATGGTAATTGTAAAAAAGATGGAAATTCATTTCAATGGAATGGAGAACATTACACTCAATATAATCTGAATAAAATAACAAGCAAAATGGTTTATTCGATTATAATAGATAATAAGGCTACTCAAGCAACTTGCGAAACTTTTTGGAATCGACGTTTCCAGCGTAAGATTGAATGGAATGATATTTGGCCAAACCAAACAATTAACCTAACAAAGCATTTTAAGTTGGTGGAATTTAATTTCAAACTGCTACACAATATTTTACCATGTGGAAACCACCTACATAAATGGAATATGTCAAATTCAAATCTATGTATCGTATGCAATGTACAAGATGATTATGAACATGTATTTACTTCATGTCACCTGTTAACGTGTTTTTGGACCGATATAGCCGAATTAATCTATAAAACGTTCAATCGAAACATTAATGTAAACTTCGAAACACTCATTCTGGGTTTCGAGATAAAGAGAGTACGAGATAACGATAATATACATGTCGTTAATACTCTACTTACTTTGGGAAAATACACAATTTTCAAAACGTGGTGTAAATTCAGAAACGACAAGAGCACATTTCTAAAAGTCAGAAAGAACCTCTACATCATATTCAAAAAAGATGTGAGACTCTATACTGAAATAGCAAAACATATCAAAGACCAAAAGTCTGTGTTGCTACAGCGTATTTGTGAAAAGCTGTGAAGCCAATACTGTACGTATGCAATGAATATTTGATATTGATTATTATGCTACCACTATATACATGTATATGATTTTTCAACTAAAAATCTTTAAGATAGTAAGAATATATTGTTTTAATTATATGAACTACATAATATGATTATTATTAATATGTTACTATGTATAAATGACAAGAGTTAATTAAAATAAAAGCACGAGTGCTATATGCACTGTGGAAAAGGAAGAAAAAAAAAAAAAAAAAAAAGTAGATTTTCTTGCAGATTTACATTTATGCTAATAAATCATATATATTTTATGAGTTACAGAGCGATACGATTCATAATTATTTCAAAATCATAAGAATAATAAAGACGAAAGAAAAAAGTGACACCGGTGAGATTCGAACTCACGCGCAAAACTGTTCATTTAATAGTCCAACGCCTTAGTACCACTCGGCCACAGTGACAGTTCCCGAATATGGTGGCAGAGAATTAACAAACACCAAATACTTATTTGAATGTCGTTATTTCCCAATGACCATACAATTCTGTCCGAGCCGAAGATAGAATATTTTGAAACGACGTTTCATTGCATACATAAAGACAACTGATTTTTCTTAATCCATTCAATTGTAAACGTGTATAAATCTCGGTTTTTATCATAATTGAGGGCGCAGCCTTCAAAACTTCTTTTAGTATCCCTTTAATAAAAAAAAGTTATTAAAAATCGCCATCATTTTATTTGTTACTTGTGTCCTTAAAACTGTGTTAGGGACGCACCATGACATACTCAGGGGGAGGGGGGCAGGGCATATGTGTTTTGTTGTTGAAAAAGCAAATTGACCCACTATCCAGGCGAAAAACAACTTGACCCACAGATGAGTATAAGAAACCTCTGCCCCACCCAACTATTATAAAGGAATACATTAAAAAATGAAAAAAGAAGATTTTCGGCGGCTAAATGACAAACCTTTTGCTCGACCCAATCATCCACGCCCCCCCCCCCCCCCCCACACGAAAATCTAGTGGTACAACCCTGCCCGTTCGTTGTAATTTCGTTCTACTTCCCATCTTTGATTCTATTATCAAGTCATTTTTCGTCGACGTCGTGCATGACCGAAACAATACAGTCGCTCTCTCCACGCTTATAAAATGCCATTGCACAACTATCAATCAAAATATCATATAAAAGATAATTGCTCTTAATATGATAACGGCAACGAAATAGAAAAAGAAAATGAACAAGTCGACGACAATATTTCATAGTAATTACATGTCATTTTTAATATCACATCTTTTTTTTTATTCTTCTTCTTCTTCTTCTTCTTCATAATGCACAATATTTTCAAGAGTAAAATTAGTACTACATGTATTATAGGTCTACTGTATTGTCATAATGACAATTTTTCTACGAATGGACTTTAATACAATATATACATAATTTGCAAGCGTATCTTTAACACTTTCCACGCGGCTATTAGTTTTACCATATACAAAACTGATTTTTCAGAAACCTTTCACAATTTTAAAAGTCTATCTCAAGGATTACTGAACCGATACTAGGCATGTTTGTACTTATGTCAATGCATTTCTCATGGTGATTCCAAATATGGTATTGAAATTCAATAGTTTTGAAATTTTTGAAATGTTTGTGAAATTTTGGAATGTCGTCTGCAGACGCCTGCCGCGTGGAAAGTGTTAACAGTATATTTAAGTAAAACACAAATATCAAGAAAGTAGATACAACCCTCCTGAGTTTATGCTGATTTGCAGAAGGGCTTATACGTCCACTTTTTTCAAAAATGAGTTATTACTGGCAATATATAGTATTTTGGTAGTGTAGTGTCTAGCAATGTGGATAAGTTGTTGAAAAAGCCTTACATCCCATATAGTAATTCAATACAGAAGTCAGAGTTGATGCAAAAGGGCTTCCGTCCAAGAGAAATGTTTGGCAAAAGGGCTTAGATCTATTTACCATGTCCTCTAATGCAAAATACTGCCCTCTATAATTCTCTATCCAAAGACAACTTTAGAATAAAAGGGAATTATTGTTCCTGTTTTGTTCCTATTTTGTCCCCTCGCCAACTCCCAACGCCCCGCCACTTATACTGTTCAATTTGGCGATAGCCATTTTGTTCAGTCCAATTTTTGATTTGGTGAATGATTTTTTCCGTGTGGTAAACTGTATGTGCATTTTATTGAAATGTTTTGCAAAAGGGCTTACATCCATTTTTTGAAAAATAAAGAACGTAATAACAAAAAAAGTTAAAGTGATTGATTTGAAAAACATACTGTATTTAATTGGTATACTATGTACCTCTTTCATTATACATATAACATTTCAAAGCATCAATCACACTAGTCCAGAATACTTTCATGCTATTTTCTCAAAATCATTAAAATGAATGTAAGCCATTTTGCATATCACTATCAGCTCTTCATAGGCTATTATATGCAGCGATGAAAATACCTACATGACTTTCCACCGACACGGGCTGGACTAGGTAGAAACTATACACACTTTGTGGACATATAATATTTCTAAACCCAACTTTTATAAAATGAAGAAAAAAATCAGTTGAAAAGTGGTCCTAGTGGGAATCGAACCATAGACCTCTGCATTGTAAGGCATGTATATCAACCACTATATAGACTATTATAGCGAGGGATAATCTGGCCAAAACATGATTTAAATCCCTCTTATTATTACGGAATAAAGCAATACTACTATTATGATCAGTACACACAATTATTAATAGAGCTGCGACACACATAATCGTCAACCCCGGGTTGATAGTCATAAATGCTTGATTTTTTCTATGTTATACTGTACAGTGTGAAAGAAAAATTTGTCCTAAAAACGAAGTGTAGGCCTACAGATTGGTGGGGGTGTGGGGTGCTCTTTTGTGTGGGGTGTGTGGGATGGTCATCGTAGGGGTCTTAAAATATTCTCTTTCGTTTAGGGGGGTCATAAAAATGACGACGATAAATGACACTTTTGGGATCAACCATACCAAAGAAAATGACCGCTCCTTAGATGGTTTGAAACGAACGAATGATTGACAGTTTACGCTGTAACTTGCGGGTGAAGGACTGATAGAGTGCGCTATACTGAACCAAATATCAACAATGGGCAGATATGAGAGTCACAGGCCCCAAACCCACCTTGGACATGTTGGAGGATTTAACTTAGCTTAGCTTTACCTGATTACTAAGCTCTACCTATTACACCCTAAAACGTTTGAGTCTTGTGGTCATTGTATTGTTTAAGATGCACTACATAAGTTCTGAAAAAATGACCCTGGATTTGAACAGCATTATAGCAAGTATTTTTGTTTCACTAATCAAAAACGGCTCTGGTGAGTGAAAAGAAAATCATACACGCTTGTAAGAACACAACACATTATTTCCTTATGCATGCAGGCAATATAGCTTTCTATACCTTAGTACATCTTAAAGAAATATCAACTCTTTTGACAAATAAAAAGCTATACAAAAATTCTTATTGAGCTCTGGTAATGAGACACTGACCAGTGTGGATGACGTGAATAAAAACAGAAAAAAGAAGAAGAAAAAAACAGGGAAAAAAAAAATTGCGAAGTGGATAATAGTCCGGGGGGGGCACTCAACTTTTTTTTGGGTAGGGGTGTGCCGCCCAGGGTCTCAAAAAGGGGGGCTAAAGAACTGAACTGAGTGGATTTTATGACGAAAAATAGGGTCTTAGGAACTGATTTTTTTCAAAAAAATAGGTCTGAGAACTGGCCTATAGTTCAATTTTCGATTTATTTTGGTTTAAGAACGCAAAATTTTCGAAAAATTGGTGCTTTGGAACGCAAAATTTCGCGACTTTTGAATTTTCAATAAAAATGGGGTCTTAAGAACTGATGCAGGCTCAAAAGGGGGGTCATAAGAACTAGCAGCAGAGGGTGAAAAGGGGGGTCTTCAGCGCGGCACATACCTATACCCTTTTCAAATGTCAGTGCCCCCCCCCCCCCCCCCCCCCGGATAATAGTCCTGGCAATGTCAATCATCATAATGCTTTCCCCCCGTTGTCGTCGTTGTTAACGTCTTCGAACCATTTGCATTGCACTAATTCAATTAAAAATCACTGGGCAGTGCTTGCTTACGTGTATAGCACAAATTAAACTGTGGTGGTATAGGTAGGCAGGAAAAAAAGTGAAAGAAAGAGAATGAGAGTGGAAATACAGAGAGATTGAAGTGAGAGTGAAATTAATGTGAAAACCACCACGAGAACGACTATTTAATGCATAAGGGTGTATTTTTACCACATGTATGAAAAACTACGTTTGTGCAGTGTGACCGATAAATATCCTCTCGCCTTTAAAAAAGTAACTCCAACGGGAGGGTGTGAATGATAATGATTAGAGTGCCAAGGTCACTACATACCTTCCAAAATTCCCTTTGAATCATTCATTTTGACAAGTGTCCAATGTCATCAGAGTGTCAATCATACTTTTTTCAAATATTTCGGGATATGTTCATTTAGTGTAATACCGTATATCACTGAAAAGCTGATGTGTTCATCTTTACAATGATACCAAATTTGAAGCAATCCCTTGCTCCAGTGCACAGCTACTTGCTTGAGAACATAAGGAGGTCACAATCTGAATGTGCCCAAAACAACACTATTTCGTGCTCAAAAGAACATCTTTGTCGTCTGTTCAATTAAGTGTTACATTGGCCACGACAGTGTAGTGTGATGATTATATTGATTTTTAAGCACAAAATAGTGTTGATTTTGGCACTTTCAAATTACGACCTCCCCGTGTTCTCAAGCATGTTGCTGAGCACTGGAACAAGGGATTGCCTCAAATTGGATATCATAGTAAAAATGAACACATCAGCTTTTAAATGACATATTACACTAAATGAACATATCCCGATATATTTGAACAAATTGTGATTGAAAAAATATTCCAAACCTTTTTTGAGCAGTTTATCATGAAGCTACAAGACTATGTACGACATTTCTTTTACCGATATGTCGGAGGTTATCCACGAAGCAACGGACTGCAAAGGGGAATCTCACCCGGCCTATTATACATTCAATTTAATATATGCATGACGTACAAGTCATTGCATGAACCTGGTTACCTAATTGGCCTACATATCATGAAACAGGTGTGTCTTCTTTCTGGAAAATCTTGAACACAGTTATTATTCCCAACCAGTCCGTTGCAACTAAACCGTTGCATGGATTCTCAGAATGATACCGAAGTAATACGATTTTTTTTCTCGGTATGAAATATGAAGAGTTGGTTTCCAAAAAGCGCTAACTCACTAAAAGTGAAATAGGAGAAAAGCAACGTTTTTTAAAATGAGGATGTTGCACTTCTTCGATTATGCTAATTTTCTGCCATATGAAAGATACCATACGTGGAAGCTTAAAAATTGGTTTGATTTCATTTTTTGATGCCTTTTCAACTCTTTTATTTATGAATTTTTGATATTTTGTGAGAAAACTGAAAATATGTTCGAGTTAGCACATTTTTTAAATTAACAACAATTTTGTTCGTGTGCAATTTTCAAAACAATAATCCCATACATTTTACGTTTTCTTCATTGCATTTCAATAAGGACATTCCTATCAATGTTTTACCATGATAAAAGAACCATATTTCCACCACTTTGGCTTAAAAATGGTGAATTATATTCAAATTTCCGGAAATTTCTGGAAATTACCGGGAATTTCCGGAAATTACCGAGGGCCATAACTTTGGACCCGAACATGCTACATTTGTAGAACAAAGTTTAAAAGATGTATTTTGTAACTCTCTTTCATGTTCTGCACCCAACTCATTTTTTCAAAAAGTTAGTTAGCGCCTTTTGGAACTAAGCTCTTCATATATTGAATTGTCCAAACCATTACCATATAATATCTTGCGCAAACGCCCAGCTTTCATAGGAATTTTAGATTTTGAACATTTTACATTTAAGATGGAAAATACAGCCTTATTTGTAACGATAGTAGATTTCAAGGTTTTGTATCCATTTTTGATAATCTATAAAGTCACTAACCCTTTTAAACATTACATTATTTCTGAAATGTTATTTGCATTGCACTCTCCTCTTATTTTGATTAGCTTTTTGATAACGATCGATTGTTGTGTGCATAAAATTATATAAAACAAAGCTTTGATTGAATAGCGCAGGATTTGTTTTGCTTGAGTGCTTTTAACCACCTTTCTTTCTTTGGCGGGAGTTTTGAATATAACTTATGAGGTGTTGGGTTCAATATTTGAAATGCTGGTAGTGCTAGAGAGCAGGGGTCGCATTCTGACGCGTCTGCGCGTCCTAGACCTCTCACTTTCTAATAGTGACGCGTCAGGTTTCAAATTGGAAAGACTTGGGGGTCCCGATCAAAATTGAAGGGACCCCTTAAATTTGAAGATGTATGGAAATGGAAACCTTAAGAAATTCTGTAAATTACATATCCATCCTTTTCTCACAATATAAATTCATTGAAACTGCCCATAAAAAAGTAAAATTTTCAAATACCAAAACTTCAGGACCCCTCAATTTCTTGGGGGGACCCCTTACATTTGTTTTTGGAAGTCCTACGGGGTCCTGAAAAATGTCATGGGACCTCTCACATTTTTGATCCAGTGCTATCCCTGCTAGAGAGAATAGTTGTAAAGACGAATTATGTGAGCCAAAATATGAAAATACGTTTTCATCGATTTTCGATTATGTCATGCCACAGCGAAACAAAAATAGGTATCTCAATAAAATTAACGGAATAAGTTGGAAACATTTCCACCGTCACATCGCAAGCGTTTGAATTTGAAACACTATTTGTTTTAATTTTTTTCATGTATTTTTGAAATCCGGTATAGATCATTCTGAGATACCCTGTATATTGCACAAATGAATTGCTTCATCATAAACCTTTGGACGCTCATGCATCTAGCAATGTCTAGTGTGTGGAGGTCTTACGTATAGGCCTACCCATTAAAGGTATAGTATCAGTATAGTATGTGATCTTTTCCAGAGGACGCCCTCAATCCTCGAAAAGAAATTGGAAGCAGATTTTCTTGCAGATTTACTTTTCTGATCATAAATCATAAATATATTCCAAGTTACAGAGCGATACGATTCCTAATAACCTCAAAATCGTAGTTTTAGAGTGAATTTAGAGTAAAATTTGAAAAAGTAGATTGTACCGCTCGGTACAATCTATTTTCAAACCATGATTTTGAAGTAATTAGGAATTAGGAATCGTATCGATTTGTAACTTAGAAGATCTTTATGATTTATGATCAAATATGCAAATCTGCAAGAAAATCTGCTTTCATAGTAAAAACCAA
Source organism: Ophiura sarsii (assembly GCA_035610835.1). Lineage (NCBI taxonomy): Eukaryota > Metazoa > Echinodermata > Ophiuroidea > Amphilepidida > Ophiuridae > Ophiura > Ophiura sarsii. The sequence goes on along the minus strand of CM069450.1, from coordinate 18,003,976 downwards.
TGATAGAGGGCGCTACTTGGAAAATATCACATAATATGCCTTTAAGGAATAGCCTGGTGCAAAGAATGAACTATTTTGAAAGGTATTTGTTTGGTTGACTTCCTTGTTTCTTATTACATTTTCAATATAAAGCCAGGGAAACACTACTGAATAACAAACACGCTTTTCTATACAGAGATACAATTGATGTGTTACTACTTTTATTTTCATACAAACAAAAAATAATAATAATTATTATAGAGTGCTTAGGTTACGCTGTTAAAAATGTCGACTACTTGTTACTCTCTGAAAAGGGTAACCAACATAAGTGTTTAAGATTACATATAAAAGCCTATAGTATTAGAACTAGTTCATAGATTTTACACTCTTAGAAAAAAAGGTGCTTCAGGGGTTCTTGGCTGTCCTGTATATGGAACCCTCGGGTTTAAAGGTTCTTTTATTTTAAAGTACCCCAAAAACTTCTGTAGAGATCCTTTAAAGGTTCTAAAGACGCATGTTTCGTTCTTTTTGAACTTTCAAAGGTTCTTTTTGGAACCTTAAAGGTGCTATAAAGGGTTCCATATACGGAACAGCCAAGAACCCCTGAAGCACCCTTTTTTCTAAGAGTGTATGATGACAGATTGTAGGCCCGTTTTATCACGTCAGGCGACTAAACAAAACACAGTTTTACGGGCGAACGGACCTGTCAAGTAGGGTCGGTCGGTCAGGATTTTTTAACCCTAAAATGTCACAAAAATCGAGAATTTTTAAAAATAAATTGTGTAAACAAACATGTCGACAGATTTTCGGCCAAAAAACGGCTGATTTTACATGATTTGAGAAGGGGAAAAAAGGAGAAAAAATGGGTCGGCCGGGTCCGTAAAACAGCACTGTTAAAACACTGTTTAAAAGAACATGTTTAAAACAACTTGTTAAGAATATACTCAACGTTGTTTAAAACATGTTCTTTTAAACAACTGTTGGTTAAACCGGTGAATCGCTCAACAGTTGTTTAAAATATTTTTTGCACAATGTTGATTAAATTTTAAACAACTATTGTTATCAAAGTTTATTTGACCAATGTTGTTTAAATGTAAACAATGTTGGCTAAAAAATGTTAAACAACAAATTTGTACACAGTGTTTTAACAGTGAGGGTTTTCCCATACACTTACACAGTGAGGAATACAAATGGTAGGGTATTATAAAGCTTACCCTTCCCCTCGCCTTAATATGGAGTCTTTACACTAACCTAAATCATGAATTTGTTTCAAGTAACACCAAGGATATTCCAATGTAAATAACCATTAGGAGTAGGAATACATATAATTATTTCATCTGTACAAAATACCGGTGTGCCCGAGTGAATTATAACACACAATATCATTGCGTGTCACTATAAGGCCAAATAAAATAAAAACAAGTTTGTCTCAGAAGAAGAAACCTGAAAAAGGCTATGCGAAATTTTCCTCTTTTTTTTAAACATGAAACGGGCTCTGTGAACAAGAACAAAAAAGCCGATATGGTACTTCACAATTTGAAAATTAAAATTTGAAGAAGCATAGACCAATAAATCACTGTGAGTCAGTTGTTTTTCTTGAGTTTATATACTGTTTTTATTTTGGGAACAATTTCATACAGTCACAACTGGGCTCACACCATCATTTTCAAAAGTTGTAAAAAAAAAGAGGGACAAAGTTATGCGGTAAAATGCGAATTTTAAAAGCTACGCGCGATCTTCTGAGACAAACTTGTTCTCTTTTTTATTTGGCCTAGTCAGTATAGTTTTTGTGCACATATTACATTATAATATTTTAAAGAGATAGAGATAGTAAAAAGGTATACAACTTATATTCAAACAATGACGGCATTTCATACCTAACACATAAATTGGTCTTTAACAGGTGTGATTAATTATGCCACATTACTTAATCAATGATTGGTTTCAGAAATCTGAAACAGGTGTGCATAGTTCTTCAAAATAATATCACACCTCATTCATAAAAATAATAATTCTATGTGATTGTTTGTTTGTTTGTTTTTCAACAAGATATTCAATAGGACGTCATTGCTTTACAGCATATCCTAAATAGTAGAGCCATTATCTTGGATTCCGTGACCATTTTCTTCCTACCTTAGTTTCTTAGTGAATTTGTCAACTAGAACCATTTTAAAAGAAAATGAGCTCCCATGCATTTCTCAAAAGTGACGGGAACGTTCTTTTATAGCGCAAATTCCAAAATGGCCGCCATACAGGGGCCCAAAAATTCATATGACTTTAATTAAGCTAAAAAGCATATCAAATTGTTCGGCTGAGCACAAGGATTCCGAAAAAGTATAGTTTGCTATACTTCCGATGTTTGGTTAACGAGTTATCGGGTAAAACGTAAAAAGGTCGTTGACCTTTACATATGGGGTCAAAATTTTAACTTGCTCCGATTTTGAAAAACAATATCTCATATTTTTCGTATGATCACAAGGATTCCAGAAATAGGTTTTTTTTTACAACCGGTAATATTTTGTTTAGGTCAAAAGGTCAAGGTATACTGACCTATATAGAATCTGACCGTTTGACCCCTTTATAAGGTACAACAGACACTCTAGGTGGTAAAAACTATCATTTCTGGAATCCTTGCAATCAGACGAACAATTTGAGATATTGTTTTTCAAAATTGGAGCAAGTTTAAATTTTGACCCCATATGTAAAGGTCAACGACCTTTTTACGTTTATTCGGAATCCTTAAGCTCAGCTGAACAATTTGATGTGCTTTTTAGCTTAATTAAAGTCATTTGAATTTTTGGGCCCCTGTATGGCGGCCATTTTGGAATTTGCGCTTTAAAAGAATGTTCCCGTCACTTTTGAGAAATGCATGGGAGCTCATTTTCTTTTAAAATGGTTCTAGTTGACAAATTCACTAAGAAACTAAGGTAGGAAGAAAATGGTCACGGAATCCAAGAAAATGACTCTACTAAAACGTGAAAACCATTCATGCAGTAAAGCACAGTTGCAATAGTGGGGTGCGAGTCTTAACTCAATTCCCAACGAACCATTGACAACTCATGTCTGGCTGCTTACAATACCGCATAGTGTACAATGTAAAGCAATCCCATTGAAAACTGGAAGTATTTGCAAATAAACAGTCATAACTTCAGATAAGATCATCTACTCAATTTGACTGAAAACGGTGCTATATATTTAGAAGAGGCGATACAAAATCGTTTCGATTCGGGAGAGCATGATGACCACTTTTTAACACGCAAATCATCTCCATTCGGTGCAAACAAGAATATGGTATCTTATTATGGAGGGACAATATTTAAGAAAGAAGGAATAGGAGTAGGACATGGTTTTCCAAAAGGGCTTTATTTTAAGACGCAAATTCGCGCTTCACTCACCCTAATTTTTGTGGGTTTTTGTTTCAACATCTGTGCAAAATTATTGTATAGCAGAAGTGCCACTTCATTAGCATTCACAAAATATTGTTGGTTTGATAAAATGAATATGTATTTTTTTGAACTGAACAATGTGATCCGTGACATTACTGATACTATAATACCTATAAACACAAATACTTCATCAGTAATTTAAGAATTCCGTTTGTGTTCATCCAAAACACCATCAATTGGAAATGGGGGTGGTTAAGGAAAGGGCATTGAATGACAAACTGTAATACTGTAGTAACACTTTCCACGCGGCACGCGTCTGCAGACGACATTCCAAAACTTCACAAAATGTTTCAAAAATGTCAAAATTATTGAATCTCTTTACCATATTATTTTGGAATCACCATGGAAAATGCATTGTATTAAGTACAAACATGCCTAGTATTGGTTCTATAATCCTCAGTTGGGAAAGGTTTCTGATAAATCTGTTTTGTATATATGGTAAAACTAGTAGCCGCGTGGAAAGTGTTAACGCTTTTTCTCAATACAATGGAATTTCCTTTGCATGTGCAGCTATTGAGTGCTTAATTTTCATAACTATAAATATTATTTGAAAAGTAGTGCAATTATTCCATTAAATCTAAAGCGAACATTGCTTAACCAGAATGATAAAGGTTTCTAATCAGAGAGGAGCTCATGATATGTTTTAACCAAAGGCATGATATGTTTTGAATGGGCCCTTTTCAGAAAAATATATCATAGCATAGTGCACACATGACACAAAGAAAAACATATCATTATACAAAGAAAAGACGACATTCCAATTTCACAAAATATTTCAAAAATGTCAAGATTATTGAATTTTATTATCATATTTGGATTCACCATGAGAAATGCATTGAAATAAGTACAAACATACCTACTATTGGTTCAGTAATTCTTGAGATAGGCTTTGAAAATTGGGAAAGGTTTCTAAAAAATCTTGTTTTGAAATGGTAAAACTAATATAGCCGCGTGGAAACTGTCAACATAATGCAGTTGCTCTGATTAGAAAGATATTATCATTCTGGTTTCCAGCGCAAAGTGGTGAAGAAATTCAAAACTACATGCTGATCGATGAGCGATGGACATACCTGAATTGAAAATAAGATGGAAGTACTCGTGTGTGATGCGAAGTACATACATTTTGATTTCTCGGGATGCAAAAGACATAAACACGTTAAGCATTTCATTTCAAATGTCCATAAGCAAAACGATCAACTCTAAAGTTCTACAATTTGGCAATTCGGTTTGATAAAAACATCTCGTTAGTTCGTGTTATGGTTATGCGATTCAGTCACTACAAGGTGCATTAACTTCATAATCATGTTTCCTATTAGTATTATTGTCCTATTTTTATTACATTACTGTTTTCTTTTCTTTCAATCTACATTATACATTGTTTAAATTATTGCACTTAACACTTGTTAGTTGAACTTATCCAGTTCAATAATCAATAACGGCCAAGACTGCACATTCTTATCCACACACATATATTTTATATTTGATTCAAATTGAATATTGCAGTGCAGTGAGTTGTATAAGAATATAGAAATATGACAAATTGTGACGTAGTATATAGGAATCAAAGGTCATAACGTTAATCGGCTGCAAATATAAGGAAGATATATCATATTTTATCCATGGAATTTCGCAGATTTCAATCAAACTTTTGATTTGATAACCAAACATCAAATATTCTACATGCATATTTAAAAACTCTATTTGAATACTTAATCGAAAGAGTGGATTATAGAATAATTGTTTTATAACATTCTTGTAAGAAAACTTATATAATGGAGAATTGCAATTAAATAATTGCTTGAAATATTGCACCTGCAAAATTACTCTCCCATAGATTTAGATACATTTCTATCTGCTACTAAGTAATAAATAATAAAGATAGGTTGTCACTTTGAAGTATTGCACTTGTGCTTAATTGCACTAGTTTTGGAAATAAAAATCCACATTATACATATTATAGTAAATGGTTGATAAAGTTAGACCTTTTTGGCTGACGGTCTAAGTACGAGTTACCAACATTCAATTTCCCGGACAAAACTTATTTTTCAAAGATGCCTTTGCTTTCAATCATGTTGTTCATTCAGGACAACGTAATTAAGCACTTTCCACGCGGCAGTCATCTGCAGATGACACACTTCCAAAAACAATTCAAACAAAATCACAAAATGTTTCATAAAATGTCAAAAGTATTGAATGGCATCCCCAAATTAGTACAAACATGCTTAGTATTGGTTAAGTAATTCTTGATCCTGCTTGAGATAGACTTTGAAAGTTGCGAAAGGTTTTGAAAAATCTATTTAAACTAATAGCCGCATGGAAAGTGTTATAGTTGTTGACTCGCTGTCACGCACACTTGTATAAGAGTGACCCCAAAATGAAATATTTAAGAAACAAATGCATTGTGCGTTAAAGAAGTTATACATAGCACGTTCATTAATTTGAGGCATTAATTTCGCGGATGAAAGTTACCTTAATTATCACTGAAAACCAGATCAGATTGATACGTGTTTCTAGCAAGTCCCTGACTGGTAAGTTTTATATCGAAGGAGTGATTTAGTTCCGGTTAACTCCTTTCAGAAAATCATGTCAGTACTTAGAATACAAAGAATTATCTATAAATAATTAATATGTGTTTCTTTGTTTACCAATTATATGTCTTACTGTATTGTCATTAAGAAATACCAAGAGTTGCTTTGAATAGTAAAACATATATCATTCTGGTATTCAGATGTATCAAACACATTGAATCTTTTTAATTACATTTAAAAAAGAATAAATTGCACGTTTCTTTTGGGGTTTTTTATATTATAACCAAACGGTTTAACGGATTAATTTACAAACACACTTCATCCCCTTCTTAGCATCATGTAAAATACCGCAACACTTCCTATGCATTAATAGTATGAACATAGACAATTCTCAAGATTTGTTTTGAATAATATTATACAAGTCGTTAAAAAGAAAAATGTCATCAGTTATCAAACCATCTAATTTGAAGCTCCAAAGTTAAAAACCCACCAATGACGCTTTGAACCTCTCGTGTTGATTTGGATACATTTTGCACTTGTTGTATGCACTTCTTCAGACCTGTTAACCCTGACAACCGGTCTTCCAAATTATTCTAAACAAAGTGTGTAACTTAAAAATCTATAAATACGTAGAAGTTCTAACTTTGGAATTTCAGGTGTTTCCACATTCCATTCTTATCATACAAAATCCAAAAAGGTACCTCTAATGGTTATGATGTTCTCTTCATCCAAGTACCCTCTTTGTTCTGCAGGTGCGGTTATAAGTAAACACCTGTGCATGTTCTTGAACAGGTGTTTCTTTGAATGCCAAAGATTCACGTGACGTCACTGTACGGAATAATATGAAGCTGTATGAAGATTGAGAGTCTTCCAGATCCTACACACTTAAAAATAGGTAGTCAAAATTTGACTACTTTCTGTAGTCATTTTCAAATGACCCCTTAGTAAGTCATATATGACCCTTAATAAGTCAAATATGACTGCATACGGGGTTGATCTTTATATTTTGATTTCGTATGAATTAAAAATAACTATATGAATGAAGTCATATTTGACTTCTATTAAAAAGTCATTTTAAAACAACCCCTTATAAGTTAATTTTGACCCCCATATAGGGTTGTCCTTCATCTTTTGACTTGGTATGAAGTGGAAAATGACTATGTTAACATAGTAGTAATTTGACTGGTTTGGGGGGTCACTTTGGAATAGCCCTGGATGTAGTTAATTTGACCACCATACGGGGTTGATATTTGCCTTTCGACTTTGAATGTAGTTAAATTCGACTTTGTATGTAGGTCTATATGGAGTTACAATTTAACTGCAGCAAAAGTCATCGTCAAAATGACTACCATGCCAGTCAAATATTAAATATTTTATGAATATTTTTGACATAACAATAGCTCAATCCTTCAACCAATTCAAAGAATAACAGCAAATATTATTTCCATGTATTCAATTTCATCTACAATAATATGAAATTTAATTAACACTATTTGAAAAACATGTCACACAACGCCGGTCTTGATTAGGCAAATCATCTCACAACTAACGTGAATAACACCATGGAAAGTCGATTCGTAGGATAGTATACTGGTACATATCTAACCAAAAGAATTTAAGACATCACTGCTTGATGGCAGTGATTGTTCATATATCAGAAGCACATTATTGTTTTTATGAAGTAATAAACACAATGTTTAAAGCCGTTATACAGGTTTTCTTGGCCGGAATGAATGCCGACCTCGTGTTTCCCGACTTCTAAGTTAAACCTTTGACTGCAATGAAGTCAACATTTGACTATAACGAAGTCAAAATTTGACTACAATGAAGTCAAAAGGTAAATGAATAAAATGACCCTATTGTCAAATGGATTTGACCCTTTCCATATTATTATTGACTACATTCAAGTCATTATTGACTACCATCTTGACCCTTTCCATAAATATTGACTCGTAATGTAGTCAATTTTGACCCCTTTTGTAGTAATTAATGACTACATTCAGGTCATATTGACTACCACCAGGGTCAAAATTATTTGACTACATCTACAGGGTTATAAATGACCCTAATGGGTTCGGTGCATAGTTGACCCTCAAAATGGGGTCAAAATGACTATTATAGGGTCATTTTTGACTACCTCTAGGGTCAACATTATTTGACTACATCTACAGGGTTATGAATGACCCTAATGGGTTCGGTGCATAGTTGACCCTCAAAATGGGGTCAAAAATGACTATTATAGGGTCATTTTTGACTACCTATTTTTAAGTGTGTATAAAGTGAGTAGAAGCTAGTCCTGTTGTTGGAATTCGTAAAAAGGACAACATGCTTAGCAGAATTAACCAAATCTGGATAGATTTGCATTGCTGTCAAGTTGATGGCGAATTCTGAGACTTGTTTAGGTCATATACAGTATAGATCACCTGTGAAATCACGATGTGCACAACGACGATACATAATCAAGAAAGCAAAACCATTTTTTTGTTTTGTTGCAAGAGTCGTTTTTCTTCTTCAAGAAATGAAGATTGTAAACGTTCCAGTCTAATATAACACACACGTACAACCTTTTAGCTGCAAGAAGTAGACCTTCATTGTCAGTAGTTGAGCGGAAATAGCGACGGATGTGAGCTTTTGACATGAGGTGACTTGACTTGACTGTGATGAGACAAAGTCGGAAATATGGTTGAGTACGGACCATGCAGCGATTGCGTTGTGGAGATGGCACTGCTGGACCAAGACGAAAGGGGTGATGTTGTCACGGCAGCAGCAACAGAGAGACCAGCAGGTAGTGTGCCTGTATAACGATAAAGAAGAGAAACATTTGAGTTAAAAGGTGTGAAGGCGTAACAAGTAAAAACAATGAATATCTCTGCAATTCTTTCATCAATTTCCCGGTTAATTATTATTGTCAGAGATGTGTTTCCTTGCAATTCATACATGTTGTACATTAAGTTCACTGGACATGCAACCAGTAAAAATATTGTCTTTGAAACTTGAATCGCTTAAACATTTACAATATCTTATTTTGATTGTGAAAAGATTCAAGATCAATCCTTTCAACTGAATTATCAGTAACCATGGTAACGTATCTTGCCTATACAGTTGTCAGAAGTTTGGATGAAGAATTTGTTCGATTGATTATTCAAGCTTCACCACAGTTATCCTATTTGTGATTCAACATATGGTTGCCCAGTCATTTGATTATTAAGTCATGCCTAATACTCAATTGTGAACGGACAACAGAATGTGTATCATCTGCATGAATATTCATTAGTTTAAGCACGTAATGACCCACGTGACACCACCACGTGACACCACCGCGTGACACCACCCAACCATGATACATTGGTGTCACCCTAAACACATCCACAATATTCTATGCGAGTACTGGTGTGATAATAGGGATAATTTCTTGTGTTCATGACCGGGATTCAACCTTGTTATCAATAGAATACAATTCAGACTTTGTTATAATGCCAATATTCAATTCAAAATATACAATATTTCACAGAAATTTAGGGTATTAAGTGATTCTGATATAAACAAAAAAAGAACAAAATTTACCTAACGAAAGATCTGGGTCTCCTTTACATAGTGAATATAAGACATCTACTATTGGGACGCATGGGTGGTGTACTTGTGTCTTCACCGTACGCATTGTGGAAGTCATAATATCCCCCTGTAAGGAGCCCAAACACACAAGGGATCTTTAATTGTTGGACCAAATTAATTAGAGCGAAATTAGATGCACAATTTTCAATGACTATGGAAGCAGACTATCGTAAAACAAATCAAAGTTCGGCTATATCTTGCCTCGCGTCCCGTACGGAATAAACCGTATAGCTACAACGTAGTTTTAATTGGTTTGAGCATGCGCACTTGAGTTACGGGACGTCTAACCAGACATTGCCCAAAGTTCAACGCACGCTTTGTTTTCCTGTAACATTTGTAATATTTGCCGACCCGAACATTTCCTAAATTGTAATGTTTACCATGTCCCTTATCACATGATAATATTATTACCTAGTTAAACACTGCGATGGGGTATTGACCAATTTCAGATGCATATAGCCTTCAAAGGTATAATCATGTAATGCTGTGTTGTACTGACGATAACAATTGAACCGCCGTATATAAAACAGGTGATACTACACGTAAACAATACGTTACATAACAAAAGCATTTGGTTACACCACCTGGCTTGATGCGTGTATGAATCACAAGCGAACAAAAGATTGGAATGTGAGGGGCCGTTATGACATAAGCTCGGTATGTCGACTTGTGATTGTGCGTTGTTAACTTGTGAAATATGTGTGATTTCTGTTTACCAGGTGCTTTGTTATAATGAGTACATAGGTATGTGCATCAGGTCAAGAAACTTTCCAAACCGGAATGGCAAGTTTATTGGTGGAGGTGATCTTGGATTAATATTAGTGATATAAAGCTGATAAGTGATTGCTATAATTACGGGCTAGAATTTGCTGATTAGACATTTGGAGAACAATGTGCATCTTCCTTTCTTTCACACATAGAACCGGCAAACTGGTCCGTGTACGAAGCACGGTGCAGTGCACTTTGAGTTCAGAGGTTTCCAGTATTAGAAAGAAAGGAACATATTTAGGGAAGAAAGATTCAAATTAAGTATTATAAGCTATCATTAAAGAATCGTTACCTGTCGCGGCAGCAGCATGGTGAGTAGTTGCACCTACGGGCGAATCTTCTTTCCTCTTGATCTTGGCCGCGATACCCGGCGACGGACTGGTGCTCGTCTTCTGTCCCAGCACTGTCGCCGAACTTGTCTGATGCGTGGACTGCTGCTGGCTCGGCGTCGATGGCCCCGTGCTATTGCTGCTACTGTTTGTGGTACTAGTTGTCGTGGTTGTGCTGGAGCTGTTGCTTGTGCTTGAAGTACTGCTAGTGTTACTGGTGCTGTTGGAGGTATTCACCGGCGCGGCGTTGGCTCTCTCCGTTTTTCGGAATTTGGCGCGTCTGTTTTGGAACCATACCTGTAACGAGATCAATAAGAAGTTCAAAATAAAATGAAGGGTTTTGTAGATGAAACAAAATATTCTATTTAAACATAAAGTTCGAATGACATGTATTATTCGTTTCATAACATTTGGTGGCAGCGGTGGGATACCACGTTACATGACTTCCTGCGCTAATTACACGGTACACAACATTTATATGGAAAGAATTATCATCGTCAGTGATGGACCAAACATATTAACATAAAATGTGTGTTTGAATGGAACTTGAAGATTTTAAATTAAATTGTTGTTCAGAAAAAATAAGTGGTCCAAGTATGAAGAGATGTTTGCTCCATAAGTAGTTTCAATGTACCAGTTGTATAAATCTTCCAATCCACTATACGTGTTACGGACAATATACATGCGCATGTAAGCCTACATGAGAAAGTTTTAATGCATAATAATCATGGTAGGCCTATATCATAATATTCATAGAGATTATCCATGTATTGCCAAGCGCAACAGGCTTCAAAGGGGAATCGCACCCGGTCTATTCAATTGAACCAGTGGCCAACGTCCAATCCATTGCATGAACTGTGTTACCATATGGGCCTACATATTATTATTAAACAGGTGGGTCTATCTGAAAATCTTAACACTTTCCACGCGGCTATTAGTTTTACCATTTCAAAACAAGATTATTTTAAAAAACCTTTCCCAACTGTCAAAGCTTAACTCAAGAATTATTGAACCGATACTAGGAATGTTCGTACTTATTTTAATGCGCTTCTTACGGTGACTCCAAATATGGTAATGATATTTAATTATTTTTTCATTTTTGAAACATTTTGTGAAATTTTGGAATGTCGTCTGCAGAAAAACAGTTTTACATTCCCAACAAGATGGCTGCTATTCAAAAACACGGATAACCTCTATAGTGTTCGGTGCATATCCTTGAAGACGAGAATAATTTGTTGCTGCTACTGTTGTTTTTGTTGCTGTTGTTGCTGTTATGTTGTTGTTGTTTTTGTTATTATTGCTGCCGTTGTTGTTGTTGTTGCTGTTATTTCAATAAAATACTTTTGAAGTTTATTTATACTTTTCCGAAATGAGTAATTTTCTAAAAACAAATAACATTTTAATGTTGCTGTAGTTACAAAACATTAACAGTAATTGGGAGACCAATATCAAATTTTAAAATCCAAATCCAAATGTGAATTAAACACGCCGACGAATCTCGCCATTGAAGAAGAAAAAAAACCTGAATAAAATAAAACCTAAAAAATAACCGATTTCACGTAGTCGAATTTCCCTCACGAACGATGTCTGACTTTTTAAAATTCGTGCTCACGAAACACTTATGGATGAAAATTGCGAAATCATGTCCAATCTAAGCAGTCGTGATTAAGTTACGATCAGAATGTGAATCTAAACTCTGATCAGATGAGTACTAATAGCCCTTTTTGCACGAAACAAGCCTAGAATGACTTTTAACCATTCACTGACATTGCCGTGGGTGAACGCGTCAACGAGGCAATAGTAAATTAACCAAAATATACATGGTTTTTTTATGGATTGCATTTGCAGTTATTTATGACTGATCTAAACATTGTATATACAATGAAGCGTCTTCGTATGTCATCTATAAATAACGCTTCATAGACTGATAATATAAAGATATAGATTCTTATAACGCTCTTATAGCACTCGCTATTTAATATCTTTACTTATTTCATCGGTTTAATAGCGTAATAGCTACGAATATATCCCCTTTTTGTTCAAATTATCACTCAAGCCGTCAACTTGCCTTCCATTCATATATTTTTGTTGCACAAAGTACATTTCTTTCAATACCGACATTTTGCATTTGTTATGGTTAATGGAAAATGGTTTAGCAGTCCGCCTTAATGCGTCAATTGCTTATAACGACACTTAAGATTCCCAACGTATCAAATTCAAACAAAAAGGATTCCCCAAGTATGAATTAAGAAAAGGAAGAAATTACTATGACAAATTGTCTGTTGTTGTTATTGGTTATTATTCTTCGAGTCAGAAAACCTTGGAATTCACCAGACTATCCAATCAAATACTAAATATATACGAGTATCGCTTTATGATCAGCTTGTCGCCATGTGATTGATTGATTGATTGATTGATTGATCGATTGATTGAGTGAGTGATTGAGTGAGTGATTTTGGCTGTCTTTAAACAAAATAAGAGATGGTAAATATAGGCCTTTATTTTTCTGTAATTGTTTTTATTTCAAATACCATTTTATTTCAATGAACATATATAACGAAATTTAGAAGCAATTTTTAGCACGATATGAAAAACGTTATAACCCTCTACCAGCGAAGTGAACACAAAATGGTTGGAGGATAAGAAGAACGGATGAAGATTTTAAGAAAATAAGAGAATCCCCTTTTCTTCTTCATTATTTCGTCTTTTTTAACACCGTAATTGGCAGCATGTGTCACAGCTGCAGTGCTCATGTCATGCCCGCCGTACCCCAGGCGCATAACGACACATCAAGGAAGAAGAAAATAAATCTGCCAGGTATTGCCTGATAATAAACATCAACTTGACGGGTAGTTGGTCGCGCAGGAATGGCACGTTCTTTAGGGTCGACGAAAGGGAAACTAATTTAATTACTAGGCCTGTATCGACGGAAAGGTTTCCCCGGCCTGGCGTTCAACAACATGACGCGATCGATCTCTAAAGGTAAGAGGGCTCTTATATTTTTTCTGCTGCACTGAGCTCCCTAATGTAAAAGTAGAAGTATACGCCCTTCCTTGGAAATGCGATTGCTTGCTTCTGTTATTTAATAGGGGTATAATAAAAAAAACATGGAGAGGTGTAGCATTAACCCTGAGAACTTTAAAAAAAAATCAAAGTACAATTAAAACACACGTAATAGGCCTATTATCGGCGCGAATTTAACTCATATAGCCCATATGAGTGTCAATGACAATAAGGAAATGTTTTATAAAACATGTATAAAGAAGAGAACGATTAATTCGTTTTCATGATGTAGGCTATGCCGGTAGTATTCAAAAATATTACGCTAGAGAAGAAGAAAAAAATCGTCATTATAAATCGGTTTGTATGTAATCATAAAAATGGGGTTATTTACAGTAGCCTACATTAATATCATGTTTGAGTCAAATCCACATGAAAATTAAAACAGACGTATACATTTCCAACGACAATACATATAGCATGTATAGTTTTGATTTAAAATAAACTTCTATACCCTTTACTGATTTTTGCCACGGAATACGAGGCGTGAAAATATCCGAGACCGTTTGAGATCAAATGCATGTGGATATACAGCGTGTCCCAAAACCTGGGTTCGAAAGTTTGCGAGCTTATAACGAAATGAGTAGAACTATGGATAGTTTATAATATTTGAAGATATCAAACAAAATATACCTGACCTTAATTGGATAAATTTGGAGACCAATCCAATGTTAACTTTTTGAAATACAAAGATTTGAGTAGAGCGTGGTCAGAACCAATTTGTCCCGATTTTGAACCCAGTTTTTTGGGACACGCTGTATACATACATGATGATATGATACACTCAAATAGTGCATTTTTATGAGGCACTCAACATGGCTGACAGATGACAACCTTCTGTCCTCTCTCAGCACTTAAACGAAGATTGGTTTGCGAGTGCAATATTGCATACTGCAATAGCTGCCTCGTGTAGAATTGCAACGAGGTCAGAGAAAAGAAAAATACTCATACAAATGTTGATCTTTCCATTTTCAACTGTGCGATTTCCTTAGTTATATAGGGTGGTTCAACTACACTGGTTGTAACGTCGCGAAATCAGTCCCCGTGGACAGAGTTAAATGGGACAGACTTTGTTCAAATAGCTGTAACTTGCAACTGTAAGGTTATTTGTAACAATATTTTCAGCATATAGGTGGTCAAGATCATATAGTTGATGACTATTGAAAAAGATATTTTTTAGATCTACAGATTCTTTTTAAAAAAATGGCTTCAAAAAACTGTCAACGTTTTATTGAACCACCCTGTATAATTAAAAGTAGCTAAACGATGATTGTAAATAATATTAGTTTGAATTTTGATAACCTTCCGTATAATGAAGTGATTCTTATCATTCCAAAAGAAAATCACTAACGGCAGCAACTTGGTTAAACCCTTTCGGCAAATCATATCATTATATAAACACACTTATAAACCGGTCTACTTGTCGATGATGCTTGAAGACGAGATAGGTTTTTAAAAATAACAAATGAGTTGCCGGCATTTACTGTCAAAATATTGATATTTATTTTATTTTTCCGGTTTCTATTTTTCGAGTTCTTGACTTATAAATGTCATTTATTCGGGGTTTACAGTTCACATGTCATTTCCTTGACCGTCTATACCTTTTTTCTTTCTTTTTGATGAATATATTTTGTTGATATTTGCACATTTCTAGTCTATTGAAACCCATATAGGGCATGAATTGTGAGCCTATAAATTAAAAAGGTCAAATGAAGTTATTTTCAAACCTTAACGTTTCTCTTCAAATCTTATACAAGAGCAGGACATTCCTTAGAATTATGCTTTTTTTAATACTGCAATAGTTGCACGAGTGTTGCAGCTAGCTATCTACTGAAGATAGTATCGAATGTTAGAATTCGCGCGGTTTGTAAAATAATATGATATTGCAAATTGTGAATACAATTTGATATTTTCAATTGTTTTCCCCTTAATTGGCTCCAATATGACATTTGTTTATATATAAATATGAAAAATAATGTTTCTGTTTTGCTTCTAATTACAAAAATTCGTTAGGAATTAGGGCTTTAGCATTCTAGCTTACATGTATGTAATTACATATTTTGCTTAGTTACGCACTTAAAAAACGAAAGCTAAATTCTATATGAAAATATTTTGATAGATAAAACGTAACATCTTCGCTTTTAAAAATAACAGATGTCACCAATTGCGAATCACGATGACTTGTGTGTCAAATTCATATCGCCTGATTACCTCATGATTAAAATTGTTACAAAAAGACATCAATACGATTTATTTAAGTGAGATCAAACAGTTCTACTCTCTACGATCCCACGCATGCATTATCCGGACGGAGGCTATCCCGTCGCGTGACGTCCCGTCATATTTACGCGTGATTTCCCGCTATGAAAGACCCAGTGGTTTACCGTGGTGGTGCGAGCGGAAAAGCTGACTTGTCGCCTGAGCTTTTGTGTATGTAAGTAACTCCTGATCATGGGAAATACAACAAAACGGGGATTCTCTCCGTACAGTTGAACGGGGTTTTGTTTAATACCGGGAGAGTCTTACTTAAAGAAATGAGATTGAACTCCCAATTTCTTAATTGGCATACTGGACGTGCCTGCATCACTGCACACAATAAGGAGGAACGAATTGTATTTGAGCGCTGTTAAAAGATCAAGATGCCGTGAATTTGCCGTGAGAAAATTTATTACATTCTGCCAGGGGATTTTGTCGACCGCATCTTTATTAAACTTGTTTTGATTTATAAAGAGCGAAATGGCATTTGTATACACATCAAGACTGACATACATTCCTAACCCTCTGTTACCATATGTTCACAGTAGCCTACCGTAAATGGTATTGTGTGTATCCTGCTTTGGCAGTGGAGTATGGCGTGATCGATTAGGCCTAATTAAGGAATTCAATTATCCGCATTTCCTCAATTGTATAAAAAACAAACAGCGACAATTACGCTATCATTAAGCTAAATATATTACACACGGGTGATTGATTGAAAACCATTACAATTTATTATTTGAATCGTGAGTTTTAAACGTCGCCACTCTATGAAATCATGGTAAGCCTAAAGAAATACTATCTACTGAAGATAGCATGAAAATTGTACCATGCCAAAGCTGTATGCAAGAGCATTGTAAATCTATATATCAAAATATTTATGAATATATAACGTTAAATTTGAACGAACGTGAGTAGTCAATAGACAAATACATAGATTAAAAAAACAATGTTTCGAAAGGGTCGAAATTTATTACCGATTGTATCTGCGAAAACAGCGTTAACAAAATATATTGTATTACAGATAAGCATATAGGCCGTATGCCTAGGCCTCATAAGTTGTTCCTTAATGCTTTCCATGCGGCAGGCGGCTGCAGACGGCATTCCAAATGTTGACAAAATGTTTTTAAAAATGTTAAAATTATTGAATTTCATTACCATAGTTGGAATCACCATGAGAAATGCCTTGGAATAAGTACAAACATGCCTAGTATTGGTTCAGTAATCGTTGAGGTAGACCTTGAAAGTTGGGAAGGTTTCTGAAAAATCTGTTTTGTATATGCATGATAAAACTAAATAGCCGCGTGGAAAGTGTTAAGCGAACCTACCTGCACTCGGGCTTCGGTTATAGGCCTTATGCTTTTCCTCTCTTTTATGCTCTAAAGAAGATATCAACAAGTTAAAGGGACATTAAGTGGTGTTGACAATTTTAAATGTTTAAAAATTTACTTCAGAATTCAAGATGAACATTAAAAATTGCCATTATTGTTGTTTCTACTAACAAAAACACAGCAAAACTTGATTAAAACGATAACATCGCTATTTATAATATGATTTATAGAGGGCGTTTTTCAATTTGAAAAACGCCCTCTATGCAAATATGGTTCGTGTTATGCATCACGCGTAGTGCAGGGGGATACTGTCGAACGTAAAATGCTGATCTGCCGGAGATCAGCATTTTTGAATCAACGTATTGTTGTACAAAGAGAGCTGATTTTTCTTATTCCTTATAGGTAAGTTCATACATGTAATACAATTATTGTAAAAATATACAAATCCCAGTTTTTATCATATATTTTTGTAATTGAGGGCGCTGCCTCCACCACGTCTCTTAATGCCCCTTTAAGTTCTTAGTATCTACTGAAGACGGATGATGTAATAATGGCGCTATTTAATTTGGCATATCATATCTACCGAAGATTACAATCAAAATTATTGATAGGAACGTGTACGACGCTTCATGTGCTATTGCTGTCTACTGAAGATAGTAACAATTTTTGTAATAATTGTATACTGTTTATTATTACTTTCTTGCTAACACTGAATATAACAACCATCACCAGTTTTATTTAAATGTGTATATTTCTAAGATTGATATGCTTTTATATTCAAAGTGATTATTAATATGTGTACTGCCGTGGCAAAAGGGCACAGTTGTCAGTCAAATGCATTCTTAAGATATTGATGGAATTGGGCATGGAAAACAAAGAAAATAATGACAATTTTATAGTTATTTTTCTTCATGAAATCGGAAAGCAGTATCCAATCTTAACCAAAAGGTGTCCTTTTGAAGCATTCGAAAAGCTCCTTTTGTTGATATTAAGATCTCAACTTATTCTTTAAGAGACAACTGTACCCTTTTGCTGCGACTGTTATTTTATGAAAGGGATGATATGTTTAGGATTAGTCCATTCAGAAAAACAAATTAATGCTCAGGATATAAAGAAAAACAGATGATTATTTTTTTCTTTCTATGTGTACTGAGCTTTGATATGTTTCGCTGAAGGGACTCGCCCACAACATAACATCCCATTTTATTAAAGACATCATTGTTCCTATAAGCGAACATACCTGTACTCGAGCTTCGGTTAGATCAGTCTTTAGCGCTAGTTCTTCACGTTTGTAAATGTCCGGATAGTGAGTTTCGGAAAACGCCCTCTCGAGTTCTTTGAGTTGTGCACTTGTGAAGGTGGTTCGAATCCTGCGCTGTTTCCTCTTCTCGTGTAAGCCATTGGAAGCCGAACCCTCGTGAAGAATACGGTGCATATACGGGACACCAGCTGTAGTAAATGATACAAATTCAAATGCTTAAATTATATAATCAACAAACAACTACTTGAAATCGTGTATAAGCAATAAACACTGTCCATATACTGCATGCCTTTTGATATATTCAATCCAAAACTGATTTTTGATTGTCAGAAATAAGCAAAGCCCAATCCAACCATGAATCTATAGGCACGCCGTTTGGTTCAAAATTTAAACAAAAAACCGACATGTCAAAACACATATTGAACACATATTGATTCAAACGGCGTTGCATAGGCACCCCCGTTTGGTTCAAAATTTTTAAAAAAGGCGCGTAAAAAATCATATTGATATATAAAACACCTACATGTAAAACACAAATTGATATACAAAACCAATGTTAATTTTGAACCAAACGGCGTGCCATAAATCTACGTGTAATCATAACTTACATTTTATATCAATTCATCAATTCCATTATATAAATTAGATAAACGATACAGTTCCCTTTTTAGGTCAATCTTTATAACATTTTCATTTTTCATCTTGTAATACACTTCACATAATGTATAAACATTTCAGCAAAAAAAGTGAGCACGAAAAAGAACCCGCACAACCTTTGCAAGCTTAAGGTTTATATTACATTTTCATTATTTTGAATTCCGTATGTAACAAAAAAAAAATGGCGCATGTAACCCCAGTGGGATTATACTTTTAGTGTATTTTCTCCCCGATAACACGGTGTGCACGCAATTGCAGTAACGCAATGCGTTATATTAAACCGACTGCCACTTTGCTTGATGAAATTGAAGTACACGGGCTGGCCTACATGACTTTACTTATACGCTGCCGTGTTGACTTGGTAAGAGGAGTGATGAAAAAAGCCCCAATAGAGTCCGTTCAAAGGGGTGACGGTTCAAGTTATTTTACGTAAAGAGATGAACAACGGTTGTTTTTTCATAAAGGCCCCCATTCCCAGGGTTGGTATCAATTCATTCTTTTCATCACCCAAAAAAAATAAAACCTGTTATACTTGATTGCCAATGTCATATGGGGGGACGGTTTGTTTTAATTATACTTTACGTATTGGATTGTAAAAGGGCTCGCAATCGCCGAGGTGCTTTTTAATCAAAGTTCCGTGTGCAGTGGTTAATGATGCGTGCGTGTTACGCCTGACCACAATCCAAAACCCTTCCAAAAAAATATGTGTACATTTACGGAATGAAAATAAAATTGAAAAAAATGCTATACCATTTCGCGATCTATAATACCGTGGGGTCAAAATGTAATCAACTATATTGCCTCGATGTGTTTTGTTTGCGTTCAGTTGAAGCAAGAAACTAAAAATATGATGATAAGAACTGATTGCAATAGTATTTGAGCTCTGTAAAAGATTTTTTTTTTATGTTGATAATGTTCAAATGCACGGACGTGTTTTGGGGAGAGATGTAAGCTTTTTTGTTAATGAGCTCTTGCGCTTCATCGCACCATTCAGTGCGACACGTGTAGGGGTGTTCAAGCTCCACTGGGTGATTAAATACAACAATCACAGCAATTTGTTCGATGAGGAAAAAAAATCCAAAACCTTTAGCAATCTGTCGCCTATTTATTCTGTCAAAGGAGATAGGGGAAGGGGAGCGAAGTGGTCGATGATGATTTATATACAAGCAGTTCTATCTTAAACGTGCTAAAAAGCTATTAATAAGAAATACGATTATTTTTTTGAAGTGGAAAATGTCACAGCGGTGTGTAGGCTATGTTAAGGACGGTCGTTGTATAATGCATCTTGTAACAGGAAAAACATGTTAACATTAATAGCTTTGAAATTATTGATTGCGATTAATGAATAGAAAGTGTGAAACGACTTGTTTAACATGTCCTTCATTTAAATCTGTGCATTGTTAACTAGAATTACAATGTAGGTATTGCGAAACAGGTTTTATACAAATGTGAAATACAACATACATTGTGTGTACATTGTACTGTATAGACCTGGTTTCTATCGAATGCTATCTACTGAAGATAGCGGAATAGGAGTTGATACGAAAGGACATTGCTTGATCCTAAAATCAATCAAACTAAAGTCGGATTCTTTTATAAAATCGTTTACAAAGTAACAAATTCTATATGTATGCCAATAGATAGGATAGATATCCTATTTGTCATCTTTTTTCAAGTCAAATTGTCTATAGGCCTACCTAGACAAATTGTACACGGTACTACAGCACGTGTGCCTAGTTCATGTCGAGTGCTATCTACTGAAGATAGCGGAATAGGAAGAACAATTATAGGATTCGAAAGTATATTGCTTAATCCTAGCAATCAATAAAACAAGTCGGATGCTTTCATTAATTGTTCTCAAAATCATATTTACCATATGCATGATGTAATAGATCTAATATTTTTCAATTTGTTTGTGTTTGGGATATATCATTAACTAACTATTATGAATAATAGAATTGCATGGGCTTAAATACCGTCTTAGATATCACGAGGGGCTCTTTAAATAAGACAACATAATTCTCCCGTCGTCATCATCATCATCAAATCCCAATATTATCATCATCTCTATCATCATCATCATCATCATCAGCATCTCCATCCTCATATCATCAATATCAACTCGACCCGATCCTCCAAGCATTGTTTTGATTGAATCCTATTCTCGCCTATACCTATCATTTTCCCATCCCCCGCGCTTATGTATATACATTAAAAAAAATGCGGGCGGAATATTTAAGTGGATCATTCAAGTCAGAACGATAGAATTTCGCTTTCCCGGTGGGTTTTTACTCATTCCGTATGTACATGACGCAGTTTATTTGGTACCTGCTATTATAGCCTATGGCACACGGCGCATAAAATATCTTTTCTCGCGCTATCTTCTTAGCGGGTTTTTTTCCCTTATTCTCATCTCGCGCTGTGTTAACCTGAACTTAGCGGCAAGCAATGCGTTTGGCAAACACATGCACAGGACGGGTCGTTTGGTCATGTTTTATATAGCATAATAATATGGTCAGGTAGTTTTAAAATCTCCTCAGGGGCACTTCGAATTTATTTTCCAACCTGTTTTACTATCATGTTGACTATGAAAGAGTTGAATCCTCTACACCACTTCAGATTCAGCCCCTGTGCAAAGAAAAATTTGCCGATGTGCCGATTTTTTCTTTTTTATTACTTTTTCACAAACTGCACAGAAACGATACATTTGCTTTATAATGGCTCTGTTCATCTCCAAATCTCGAGAAAACAAAATCCCGCGCTATTGACATATTCTTATATCGCCTATACCAATACGGTTACGCCGAGTCATTATAAATACATGTTAATAAATGAAATCATAAAAAAAACTGTATTATATTTACCACAAGTGGGAACAAACAAATACATTATCTTTTGGATTTGTAATTTATTCAAATCAGTGAGAAGTGCATGTTTATATATCCATATCAAGTGTGACTTTGTACATTGATACAGACAGCACTGTGCAGTCTCGACGTGAGATGAGGGAAGCCCTTTGAATTTGTTATCAGTCCCCTTATTGTATTATATTATTAGTCTATCTGATTTACTAGTCGTTGATTTGATTGTCCAAATAACATCAAGTTATAAAGTGACACGGGATCATCATAATAGAGAACTCTGTCAAATGTATTATTTGAACTCCCCCGGATCACGCTATAATTTCATCATCGAATAAAAGTAGCACTAAATTTGGTTAAAGTGTGGCGGGGCGCGACGCGATGTGATTAGGAGTGTGTTATGTGTAACGGGGAAGCCGCGGTGCCGAGAGTTTGTATTTGGGTCACATGTTGTAAGGGTGCTTTTGCAAGAATACAAACAAAGAACATGATTATTTGCTTGTAGTAAATATGCTAAACACATGATGAAATCAAATATTATTTGTAATAATATATTTCATAAAAGCTGCATATATTTGTAATAATATATTTCATAAAAGCTGTGTCAGCTTGATTTCTAGTATAAATAGACTAATGTTCGTTATAATTGACTGTTTTGTTTTGTTTTCATGCTTAACCGTCGGAATCGACAAAAGTGCTTCTTAAGATCAACTGTAAAGGCTATTGTTACCGTACAGTGGTACCCTCTAGTTCAAACATTCCTTAACACTTTTTGAGATACTCGTTGCCTTTAGCAAGCCCCAAAAACGTCACGTATATCATGGGTCCCTCTTCTTCAAGACCAGTTTTGGTCAACGCACCCAACAGTCTGTGTTCATATCTATTGTGTCTATTGTGTAATTATTCACCCCTAGAGGTAAAGTATAACCATTTTTACAAATTGATTAATTTAACATTAACCATAAACGGATCTCTTTGGAGCGCCACGTGTTATACCTTATTTAGCACACAATGATCAAAGGACTGATGAATAATAAATGAGAAATATCTTCTATATATATATACACACACGACCAATGGTCGGAGAACAAAAATCAACGTCCCCTTACGCGTGCCAGAAATCGTTAAAGGGCGGTCTGATCGATGTTTATAAAACCCTTTAGTTCTCAGCAGGGTATTGTGCCGTCAACATAGCCGATATTCACACCGTCTCCATCCCAGTTCGAAAGGAAACTTGTAAACTAAAGTATTTCTTTAAAATGTCGCTTTATATATTGCCTCAACACGACGTGCTTTCGTATCCCGCCTGTATCGTTAATGATTAGTATCATCCCATTAATTTTATATTTTTTACTTACATTTTTTAATATACCTAACATGAACTAGAGTTCAAATGTGTTAATTTCATTTTCATACGTAGAGGCGATTGAGTAAAACTATTAACTAGCAAACCACTTACGAAAATATATGACCCCAAGAACATGCAGCCGAGGAACACAATATCAAATGAAATAGAAGAAACCAAAAGATTAATCATAATTTAAACGAATTGCACGGCCTATTTTGCAAGACATTGAGGTCCGTATGCACAAAAGAGTTAGACCGGGTCTAAAGTTAGACCTGGTCTAAGTGAATTTTGGTTTTTGTGAAATGGACACTTTCATTACATTTCTTTCTCAAATTAGCTAACAAATTGTATAGATTCGGATGCAAAGTTCAAAAATAGCACAAAATATCTCATGAAAATGCAGCGGAAAACAGCTTTTAGGGCATGAATGAATTTCACTTAGACCAGGTTTAACTTTAGACCCGGTCTAACTCTTTTGTGCATACGGACCTGAGAATTTTGTAACACTTGCTCAATAACATATAGGCCTATCGAGTAGTGGTTTCCTGCTTAATTCAATCTTAACCATAACGCAAATCGTCAAATATCTAACGATGTTTGCATGCATGACTGCGCCCGGAGCTGAAGCGTTCTGTGACGCCACGCGCTGATTGGTTGAGAACAGTTTAACGTCATTGTGAAATGTTTATAGGCTTGTTTTTGATGTTGGAATATTTTACCTAATTAAATGCTATTTTAATTCTTGCTCTTCGTGATATTACAGCAAAGTGTTTATCGGTACACAACACAATCGATACATTGTCTCGCTCTCATAGGGCCGTCTTTTGTCTAAGCTAAATAACAACCAAATGCCAGCTATTGTGGTCCTCCTATTGTGTCAGCTATTTTCGGAGTAAAAAATCATCTTCGCTCAAGCTCCAACCAAACAGTTTTGACTACATAGTAAGAGATATACTAAGCCCAATGAACGTAATACAATCTAATAGGCGGGAAATTGGAAGATAATTCTATCTGTTTATTAAACAATAATTTCATTTAAGAAAAAAATTGCAAAACATTTACCTTTATTGTATATTCAGGGATGAGATACAATATAATTATTATATTGTATAATAAACGTGTCTGAATAGGCAGTCAAATTCGGTTATGAAATTAAAGTACTATGCGTCCCTCCCTCTCCACAAGAAACCCTATGATATTTTTAGCCAATTTATTATATTGTCCGCGAAAAACATAACCATTGAAAAACATACAACACACAAAAAATCAATTTCGCATTGTAACTTTAATCATGCAATTTTGTTCGACGCCAATAGAGGAAAATAATAAAAAAGGGGAGGGTTCCATTGTAAATCATCGTTTCCCAAATGTAATTAGGTATGATTTAAGGGAGTATAATTTCTTCAAAATTTCACAATAGCACCATCAAAATTAACTAAGTTCCAGCGTTTATTATTGCGTATGACGGCTGATAAACGTAGGTAATAGACGTATATAAAAAAAATGCGAATTACAGCGAGCGCATATGCAGGGAGAACTAGTAAGCTCCCACACACAATAGTAGACTGCATACACGGTCTGTTCAAGATATAATAAGTTTTAGATCTAATTATTTCACGGCCCACAATGCCTAAATTAAATTCAACCATTTTATTAGTATACATTATTCGCTGCGTTAAGCTCACCTGGTAAAAAAAAGCGACGGAATAATATATATTTTGTGGCTACAAAAGGGTTTGATTGTGTCGCGACGCTGTTGTTAACGGTATAACATACATAGGGTGAATAAAATTGGGCTGTAAAGTTTTAAGATGGGTGCGGAGTAAAATAGTAAAGTCTATATTCTCGATTTTTTTCTGGAAGATTTTTATTACCTCAATCGGAAGGCTTAGGGTAACAAGTTGTGTGTAATTTGTTTAATATAAAGCAGGGGTTCAATATTGAATTTGTTGAAAACAATTTCGTAGGCCTAGACATTTAGGAATTGCGAGGTGTCTCGAAATTATATACCAATATTTCATCTTTTAGCAACCTGATTTTGAACACTTTTAGATTTACCTTTTTAATATTGTTTTTATTTTGGTTTATTTCTTTATTATATCATTTTACCTTTTCCTTTTTTCTCTATTCATTTTTTCTTCCTTATTTAATGGTTCTTCTTTCTTTTATTTTTTTTCTTCCCATTTTTAAAGTTTAGGTGGTTCCTTAATTAATATTTCATCAGTTTAATCGTGTATCTTTTGTTTTGTTTTCATCCATACCAAATCGCACACACCAAAATGATCAAATAATGTGTATGACCCTTTATATTCACGCGCTTTTATAACATGTCAAAAAACAAAGTCTGGAAGTTG
This sequence comes from Ophiura sarsii, assembly GCA_035610835.1. Taxonomy (NCBI): domain Eukaryota; kingdom Metazoa; phylum Echinodermata; class Ophiuroidea; order Amphilepidida; family Ophiuridae; genus Ophiura; species Ophiura sarsii. The sequence continues at coordinate 17,978,186 of CM069450.1, read as the reverse complement.
ACTTCGAGTGTCCTCTTTGCATTTTCCACCTGAAAATCCATTCATTTTTTTATTTTTATTAACGATTACAAAAATAGTCGGTGTGCCTGCTTGTGCATTAAATGGCTTCAACAATAAAAATCAATGGCATTCAAAACAATTTCAAAATATTGACATATGACTGTTTCCCTTCTCATCATTGAAGAGTTGAGTAAATTGATTTGTTAACCAACCAAGGAACAGATGGTGGCCATCGTACAAAAGCATGAACGATTTGTTCTGGAATTGTTCAGAGAGTTCCCGAGTTTTTTTGTCCCTTAAAAATAATATTGATTTCCGTTTTGTTTTTATCAGGAGACTGTGCTTTTGACTCCCCCGAAGGATATGAACTACGCGGGGGACAGGTGGTATCATGGAACAATAACATTACGGAGATGAGAGATGGTTGAAATTGGTTTGTTTAAAGATAGAACTTTGCTGGTTTCTTGGTTTCTTTTCGGGGATAGCTCTTCCAATACACGGGACCAACATTTCCTACGTATTCTGACTAGTTGGGAGGACTAAGTTAAATATTGGAATTGGTTTGGCCGAAAATTACCTTCCATGCATGAGGCTAAAATGTATGTAATAGCTTTAAAAGTCCTATACATAGGGTGTTACTGGATGTTTAAATATTGTTTTACCTTATTAAAATTCGTGGAAAATACAAGCAAACGAATATAGAATACCGAAAACACGGGAACACAACTTTAAAAATGCTTATATATCGTGAAAGTTAACAAAACATTGTTTATGTTTTTTAATAATAATAATAAGAGTAGAGACGAGTTGGCAAACAAATAGCTGATCGTTTCACGACAGTTCTTATTATAAAAATGTTAAAAATGAAGTAAGAAATGAACTTGTTATTATTATGATGAAAAGAATGTACCAAATATAATGACGTTTTAAACACAACGTGTATAAAAGGTATAAAGATTTTGTTCATAAAATCATCATACTTTTACCACCCTGTAACATTTTCCCCATCCACACATCCATTAATATTATACACCTATTCATGTACACATGTCAAGTCACAGACCCTATCCATACTTCAACATACGGTGCCGTGCCGGCGATATAAGATCAAGGGAGAGCGTAAAAAAATGATTTGCCGGGCGTAAGCCCGGAGGCTTCCCAATTCACTCAACGGTACAATTAGATCTTTTCCAATCTTCATTCCCGCACTCCATTCAAAAGACCTTGCTACTCCGCTGTACCTTCGGGGTTAACATTTTTTTCTTCTACTTCTTCATTTTTTTTTAAACGTGGTCATTTTCCAATTCAAATAAATTAGAAGCGTAGTGACAATGGGAGTTGCCCCGTTCCAATGCGCAGGGTGAGTCCACCAGGGACGGAGATGAAATTAACTATCTTTTATGCCTATATCTCATTATTAAAGAGCTGGGCTCATTGACTATTATCGTAACATCATCATATAACTTCATCGTCGTTTTTTTATTGTTATGATTACCTATATTATACTTCTTATCGTTTAATGTAATTACCCAAAGTGAATGCATGTCTCTGGCCCCTTCGAGGCAGGGTGGTTGGTAAGTTTATTAGAAGAGTTTATGGCATGTATGGTGACATGACTTAGAACTAGCAGCATTGGTCTTACGTATAACCTCTCCAAATTATATTGAGTTTGATCAAAATTAACATTCAAATATAAACACACTCATGTATACTATACACTCTTAAAATTCCTAGTCGTGTTGACTGGATTTCCAGTAAAATAAGATCTCACTCGATTTTCTAGTCAAAAATTACCTCAAATTTGAACTATTTTGAGGTAATTTTTGACTAGAAAATCTAGTGAGATCTTATTTTCCTTGGTATCTAGTCAAAACGACTAGACATTTTTAAGAGTGTACATCTCTTTATTATTGTGCCGACGAATTTCTCAACAAATTTTATCGTAGATTATTTTACGCTCGTATGTATATCTTGAGGGGACCCAATCTATCGTATAGCATCATAACCTTTAGAATATAGAGTTCAACGTGTCACGTGATCAAAGTGGTTTTTTTTCTCTACACTCTATCTGTGTCTAAAATGCTGTAAACTATAAAGTCATCACCAGCAGGTATACTGATTGGTCCTTCACTCAAATACAAAATAGTTCAAAGAGCTCATAAAGGTTCTTGAACTGACCTGTTTCACACGTAAAACAAGTATATTTTTGTTGTTACGAAGCCTAATATGACATTGGTTACTGAATGAATGAACTGCTCACCGAGATTTGAACGTTTACCAACATTAATATCAAAACAGTGCCTATATACGATCATCTTAGATTACATTGTTGTACATGATTTTTTGCTGCGCTATCGTCAGTATAGCACAGGCAGAGCAATCTGAGTAATTACACAAGTGCTAATACTACGTGATCTTATAAGCAATAACATTGTGCTATCGTCAGTAGATAAATCTGTGCTTATATAGAACATGCTATCTAAAGCAAAAAAACCCATTGTGCTATCTTCAGTAGATAGCACTACGTTATACGTGCTAAAATGTTTCTATATCCCTCTAAAATAGCATTATATCTCATAACATTAAAACACATGAGCCTTATCCACCCATTTCCTCTTATTAAGGTACTGTTATAGTATTATTCTAATGCACCAAGCTCGTTTCAGGGGCAAAGTCTAAATCTGCGATCAAGAGCTGATTTCCCACGAGACAACCGGGTACTTAGGCGGTATAATAGACCCTTAAACAATGCAACTCTTGAAGCACGCCATATACATTCCACAATAATACGACAGGGCTGGCTTTTACTAACCACAAATGTGTGCCCATAATAATGATTGGCTTAATATCAAAAGAAACGGTGTAAGCATGATATAAAAAACACACTATAATCGGATAGTGGCCACTGTTTTAATATTTCCGTTTACATGTCAATCATGTAATCCCTCTTTAACCATTGCAATGAACTGTTAATCGTTATCATATCATATTATAGCATCATAATGGCATCTGAAATAGACAAGCGGAAATACGCGACAGTCGTCGAATCGACCTTTGTTAATAATAATAATAATGAAATAGTGAAATAGTAGCCAAAGGGTATCAATTTGCTTTCAAGTCGATGTCCAAATACAATACTTTGAATAGATCGAAACGTAAGAATGATATCTGGCCGGACTAAGGCCAAATGTATAGCTTACTCAATTCTCCATAGACTCGACAATGTCTCAAGTCTCGGGTTTATTTTAACAAATAAAAAGCCTTTTCATCGTCCACGCAAGATAAAAATAGAAAGGTATAGCTTGAAAAATATTATTCTTCTTACTTTTGTGGTCGCTTCCTTGTGGTCAATGCACATCTTAGCTATTATATTAATGGGACACATAAGACCAATTTGCTATGTGTTAGTTTTCAAAGACAATGTGACCCCTAGATAACTATGATTATACTTTAAAACACACATACACACAAAAAGTGTCTAAAACAACCATTATTTCTGAGCAGACAATTAATATTTTAATGACGCTTTGGATTACTGCAGAGCTCAGTGTGTATCATGTAGATGGTTGGTTATCTTTAGGAGAAGACGTAGCAGAGCGTTTCCAAGTTACTATCTTCAGTAGATAGCACCATGTAACATTGCACATTTTGCTTGCCATTTTGAAATTGATGTGTGTTGGTTCGTCTAAGATATAACGAAGAACACACTTGTTTAGAGTTAAGATACAACCACTTTATGTCTATTGTATATTAAACAATAAAAATATCTGTAATGTGTCAAAAGTGACTTGTACAATTGGTGGATAAAGTTGTTAGATCTTTTTTACGTCAACGACTCTAAGAGCTGTGTAAAACTTCACAGTTGCCGTATATTGTTTATTAATAAATTGTAACATATTCACTGCTGTCGTCTTAGTTCAGTAGATAGCGTTTAATACCGCTTTTATAGTCATGCCAATGCATGGATATGGCATTGCTTTTTCAGTAGCTCGTGTATGACTGCTTGCAAATGTTGCTATCTTCAGTAGATAGCATTTGAGTGCGATGCGTTATCATGTTATTGCACAGCGCTATGCGATTATTAGAATAATTCATCGCTCTGTGAGAGCCGTATGTTGTACATTGTATATGCTATAATGAATTTCATACAAAATAGTCATTGTTCATTTATAACTAATCTAAATCAATGAAGTTCCATTCTTTTTCGACACGCAGAAAAATGGAGAAAATCTTTCCGATGCGATCTCCTTTGAATCCATATTAGCATGTATACGCGATCTATAAGAATTTGTCGGTCCGTGGCGCGTCGCTGAATATGAAACCAAATCGGGTCTTTACAATTAACGCCTCATTAGCTTATTGACACAGTCGATATTATAATCCTGTCGCTTATAGACAAAAAACGAGAGGGCTGACAAAACAAGCAGTGGGTGTTGTTATTACAGAAACACGGCATGGGCCAAGTGATCAAACTCGTTGGTGATAAACGAGGCGGAATGGATGACGAGAGGGTAGGGTATAGACGTATTATAATAGTTAAGCAACTAGGATTACATGGTATCTTTTGGGTTTACCATTGTTTACGACGCGAAATGAACGAATGCATAACATAACGTGATCGCTCACCAATAACCTTATAACCAAAGCTATGTGCCTTTCCATGAAAGGTTGTTTGCGGATACAACTCATCTGGAATGCCAATAAAACTGGTGAGGGGGGGGGGGGGGGGGGGGGGGGGGGGGGGGGCGGAGAGGGTCTTTAAACTAATGTATAAGTACCAATCATAAATAAAGTGTGCTAAATAAATAGGCGTCCGTGACAGGACAGCACTATCGGGCAGTTTCTCGGGTTCAATATGGCATACACTATCTCATACAATGTTTACGTATACCAATGAAACATAAAGCATAGACGTAGTTATATTCATGACCGGTGTGTCATGTAACCCTTTCAAGAGACAGTCACTAAAATTGCTGAAGGGAGTTTGCTTAACACCAGATTTATCTATAGTGCTATATATAAAGTAATAAGCATAGAAGCTCAACTATAAGTTTATCCGTGAGGTAGAAAGAAACATGGGCAGTTTACTGGTGATTTTTTTTGGTAAAATTTAATCAGCGCGATGAATTAAAGGGACCAACCTTAAGGCCTTTTAAGATGACTCTTAAGGGACCACGTTAGTTGATAAATCCGAACCTGCTACGCTGTTAAGATAATCCTCTAATCAGTAAATTAGTTCGATATCGCCCGTGCCCTATACTATTGAGGGCAATGCTGGGTCGATCCCATCACAACTAACAATGGCTTGGATGTGACTTCCATCTTGCATTTTTTATTGTTGGTTAAAACTATTAATTATTCACCCCAAGGGTTATTGCTAAAATCATTCAATAATTTCGATTGATGGATGGTAACAAAAAATAAATAAATAAAAGAAGACAAATAAAGACTGAAGACAAAAAGATATGTGATCATGATGCCTAAAATTGGTTAGTATTTGAACACCCAATTTACAGATATGATAAAATTGAAGTACATTTTAGCGGCAATTGCATATTTGTAAGCATGCGTATACAAACCCCGTCAATAATCCACAGATATTAATCAAGTAATGCAATTAGTGTTTGGGGTTTTCCCGTAACAAGGTAATCTGATGAGCATTTAGTATACTATAACTAAATTAAGCAATTTATTCTAATGAAATTATAATTCTTAATGTGCAACTTTGTTTAGCAAATTGGTGCAAATTAGTTGGCAAATTAGCGATAAGGAAACGTTATTTCAATCAGATGTCAGTTAGAGATTGAAAAAGACCGTGTGTTGGAATTCGAGCAAGAATATAAGAATTGCGAGCCGGATAGGCCTATATAATATTACAGAAAGGTCATAAGTATAAAAGGATTTTCACCTCACCGGTAATTTAATTTAAGAATAATAAGTCTGGGCATTAGAATTGAAAAGAAAATAATAACGAGAAGAGTATAAATAGTGAATAAATAATACGCAACCAAGGAAGCAATGCCGTTTGGTTAATTTTGTTTGCAAAATAAATTCTCGCGGAAAGAAAAGAGTGATAGGGATGCGTGAAATATACAAAAAGGACAGAGAGAACGTGACGGCAGAAATACAAGACGAAGTTATCAGCACCTAATCAAGTTGCAACTATTGAGTTTGGCTTTTATTAAGCAATTTTCGTCTCCAATCCCCTCAATTAGACGAGGTGCAACACACTCTCCTCTCTATAGCTCTTAATGTCATTTACAAAACATTCTTAACGAAGTTACCAATAATTCGCTCGGCGCAAATCAAATCAGCCGCGCGTTCAAATCACATAATGAACGATCATAAATGACACTAAAGTCCTCGAAAAACAAAACCCTCACAAATTGATCAAATTATCTCGGCGCGGGAAAATTTTGTTATAAAATTTGGGCACTAAATCATGTTTAAGTTGCACGCGGCGTTACCCTTCTCGTCTCTCCGTCTCGCGCAGGCAAGCGATACATACACCGTTAATTTTATCAATGTGTTACAATCTAAGTATATATAAAGTGCGTTGATGAAATTTTCGGCGTGCTATTTTGGCGCTCGCGGGAGTCGAGCAAAGTTTAGTTGGCAATGTCGTTAGCCGAGGTTGTTCCGCTACTGCTGCTGCTACTGAAGACTATACAGATGACGGTGGTGATAAGGAGATAGAAATATAACTCAATTTGTGAGGGAAAGCACGGAAGACGACACACCGGGCGGGGGAAGACAACGATTACACTTACCGCTGGAATACGGAGAACATTGCTGGACTTGCTGTTGGTGCTCCATCATGGAGGCTAGATTGCAGGCCCCCGTCATTCCGCTCGCGCTGCTTCCGTAACTCACAGATGGTCGTAGACTGCTGTAGGGATAAGCTTGGCTAGGCTGTGTGGAAACTGTTGAGAAGTCGCCGTAAGATGCTTGGATCCCTAAACCGGAGCTTTCCACGCCGCTGATGCAGGAGTCATAGGCATTCTGCCCCAAATATGGAGAGTAATCCATCGTTGTGTATGGTTATGATATTGTTTGTGTTATTGTTCAAGACAAGAGGTGTTGTGCTAATGGAATTATATATCGCAGAAGTTGTCCGTTTATGATGCTGATGCTGATTGGAAATAAAACTGTTGAGATGCGACAAGGTTGCAAGCCAAATTACAAATGAGATGAGTCTTAAGTTTGCAAAGTAATAATATAGTGCCCGATTGTTTCGCTCTGTTGTGTGATTGGCGTTTAACCAAACCGAAGATGCGACAACTTATATGTTGCTTGGCTAGATTGATGATGATGATGATGATGTGTACGCGCCCTCAGGTCACCGGTGGCTTCTGGGGTCGGGGCTAATGACTTAGCACAACGGCTCCAAGCGGATGAGGATGAAGAGAGAGTATCGCACACAAGTGATAAGACGGGAAACTATCGCTACACCTCCTTGTCGGTAAATGTCCCGGTATCAACTGAGCCCAAATCTACGAGTATTTGCCTATTTCAATCAACATCGACAACACACCACGCTTGTTTATATGGCGACTTTATTATTATTAATTTGCTGCTTCGCTCTCACTCACTCCCTCCTCGTCTCTTTTTTCCTCATAAGACTCTCACCACAACGTTTGCTTTGCACCTTCTAAGATCTCCCGGGCGACATACGCAGCGCTCGCTATCTACCAGCACATTTGAACGCGGTTGAGCAAGTAATCACAATTTAATACACTTAGCAAAATTGGAGGGGCGCGTTTTAATCAGGCTAGGAATCATACACGGTGTGATTAAGACGCTGGTGCACTTACGATAGATGGGCGCTCTCCTCGCTCTCGAGCTGTGTGGAGCAGACCTTTTTGCACAGTCAGCAGTATAAAATCGCGTCGAAGTCACGTGAGAACGGGGCGGCCTATTGTCACGACGTATTGTAGCTTCTGCGTGCGTTATGATTGGTTCATTCCCCAGAGGGTACGCTGGATTTATTTACTTCACACAATGGCCCCACCGCTACTTGGTAAATAATATCGCCTCACGCCTCATGCTACTTTTTGTAGAGACTATGTACTGCACAGAACGACTAAAAAGTCAATCTGTTTGGTGAATAAAAAGCGACATCGACACACACCGTGAAAGAAGAAAAAAATCAACAAAACAGTTATATGCTAATGAAATTTGTTGAAAGTCAGTCACCACATTGTAAAAGCATGACTGTTGTTTGATGGCGCGCTATGACAGGTTGATTTATATGGAGTGATTATCGGTTTAGTATTTTTTGACATTACCCAATTTCGTATAGACTGATAATTTTATTTAACCCCAATTTGCTCAAGTTAACACAATAAAGGGAGCTTATTAATTTATGATACATTCCATAATTCGCTTAAAGTCAATTTGATGTATTTAAGGGAGTTAACTGACACAACAAACTTGCAGTGAAATTGTGAAATCTGAAACCTGATAACGTTCCAAGATGAAGACGTACGACGACGACGACGAATAGAAAAAATAATCCTCGGGAAAACACACATCAATTGAAGCACTTCCCAAGGAGTTTCCGGTGCGGATGCCATACCGGATTCCGTCTGCCGGAAACCACTTGCGATTCGCATCGATTTATAATTTCCTTCTGCTGACATAGCATGTAGTCATTGTTGCCTTGTATAGTTAAACGGTTGTCGGGGATAGCGGCTGCTACTATGTAGCTTGGATGGAGTTTTTTTTAATAAATCACATTTATAAACTGTTGTAAACGAAAGCCATGCAATGCAGGCTGTGGATCTGATAAGATGTGAAATCATAAACGTTGATGTGTGGTTTAGTACATCAACAGATGATGTTATATGATAATCTGAGAATACAAGATTGTTTATCCATGCACTTAATGCAATGAGTGCTGGTATTTATCGCTGCTATCTACTGAAGATAGCAAATTTAAATTCCAAATGTGGACTCTCAATTATTCACATAATGTGAATGATAGATAGAGGGCTCAAATTTATAAAAACTAGAATTTGTTTGTTGCATGTTACCATGGTTACTGAAGAAAGCGATTCCTGCATGCTATCTACTGAAGATGCCAATTGATCGAAAGTCTCTACAGTTTTGGTATATGGAGGAAAATATACATTTACTGAGTATATAAAACTAGCAATTGTTGCTACATAGGCTACTGAAGATGACAATGTTTTCATCTCTTTTCGTAATGTGTATAATATTTGTTGTTATTTACCAAATGTTAGTGTCTGTATCTAATGAGTATAACAGTGCCTCCGAATAGGCTTTCTATAACCCAAGATGATAACAGTGTATTAGTACTAAATTATAAAAAACATCACTTTATACTATAAATATTAAAACGTTTCTATTATAGGTGATTTATTGATTACTTGTGATCACAGAATGCTGTTTATCGACTGTTGAAACTATTGCCTACTTATTGCTGCTAACAATTGTAAATATTGCTTGCTTCTATGATTGGAATCTACAAATTATGACAATCGTTTAATGGGTCTATCTACTGTAGGCATATAAAATATCCACCGCTCCTGTATAAAAATAGCAATAATTGCTATCTACTGAAGATAGCAATAATCAATTGTTCTTTATATAACATAGACAAAAATCCCCAAATGTAGCGTTTATTCGACATTAGTAAAGATATCGACACACATTTCAACAGGTGGTTATTTTTTACTCAAAACATTGTTTTTGAGATATACACTCATTCGCAGCTTGGTATAGCTACTTTAACATAGTTAGGAAGGTACGCACATCCAACAGGTGGTGTTTACTCTATATCTAAAGATGGGTTAGGAGATATCATACCCACACAGTCCACGTAAGCAGGTGGAATGATAACTCAAAACATTGTTTTGGACATTCACACATCACATTCCACACATTCTAACAGCGGTGATACTAACTCCAAACATGGTTGGGAAGGTGAGCACATCGTCCATCCAACAGGTTGTTTTTAACATTAAACATTGTTAGGCGATGCCATACCCACGCAGTCCAACTAAACAGTGGAATGTCCTGTACACATTGTTTAGGAAACTTACAGGTGTGGGGCTTGCTCTAACAATAGTTGAAGGAGATACCCATACTGCACTCATTCTCACAGGTGGTGTTTACTTCAAACAAGAGGAGATTCCATACCCACACAGGCCAATTATTATAGCTCGACAGGTGGGGGTAGAATGTACGCTGAGCTTGGTTGTGAAGATACCACACATTCCAACAAAGTTGGCATACAGTAAACATGTTCGGAAACGTTCTCCCCAACAGGCGGTGTTTACTCCAAACATCGTTAAACCCTACACCATGCCCTAGTATTAGTCCCAACTGAACAGTTGGAATGTAAACATTGTTGATAAAATACTTATTATCTTAACAGGTGCGACTTACTCTAAACAAAGGTGAGGGAGATTCCTAAACACTCCAACAGATGAGGTTTATACCGTAAACATTGTTGGGGAGGTACTATCACATTCCGAATAAACAGGGGTAGTGGAATGTATAGCTCTAAATATAGTTAGTTGAGGGGATGCCCGACATTCCAACAGCTAGACCGTCGGAACATACGGTGTGCATTTAATTTGGCAAATTCCAATCATTCCAACAGGTGATACGCCGTATGAAAATAATACATGTTATAATGTAAAGATGAATTTTCTCATGTTGACGGTTTAATAATCAACCGTTAAACCTAGTATGTCACAAATAGTTGGTATATGATAATAATCCAGCCTAGGATCTTCATAATATTATGAACCAAAGTAGCAATTTCAAGCTTTCAGTCATTTCAAATAATGACCTATAAAATGTGACCTTTTAACCCGCAATGGATTGGCACCTGTTGTGTGCTCCATATCAACGGGTCGTTGTCCTCAAGGTGCTGCCGTTGAAATTCATGCACCTGTCCCAACCTTTATCGCAAATAGGTAAAAATAGGTAAAAATTGATTATCCATTTCTGATGCATTATGGGATAGAAAAGTGGGCATTTTGTCACTTTTAAATCCCACAATGCTATAGAAAAGGATAAACAATTGTTTTGTACCTATCTACGATAAGGTCTATGAGTATGACCAGAATCTAATGTTAATCATAGTAATGGCTTACATTATAATATTTGAACAAAAAGGCGCTCTATTTCCATTTTTTTATCATTCTTCTTACATGAATTGTCGCAATAATTCTGGTTTTAATTTCAGCGATTATAACAAGTTATAAAATTATAAAAAGGTACAGCGGTAGCCAAGGCAACAAAAATAATAATTCATCCAGCTTTAACAAATAAATTAATTGAAATTGATTTCCAACCTGGATGTAAAATAATCAACATTTATTTAATAGCGATATTAATTCAATAATCATCAAAAAAACTATTAATTTTACCAAATTCAAACAGTTTCTACATATATTTACATTAAGAAACGCATAGGTCATTGTTCCATGCGTTTCTTGATGTAAATATGTGTACAAACTATAATTATTTGCTTATTAATTTTTGAATATTTTGTGTCAATAATTTCTTTAAATTGCAAGACCCTTATCCTGCTGATGGCAATCATCGAAATCGCATTCGTCAAATAAATTATATTTATTACGTTTTCATCTCGACCATTATCTAATTTATATGATCGGACGAGTGATGTCTTCCGTTTTAGTCCTTTATTAAACACATACATTATTTCGTATTTACGAGTATTACAAAATCAGTGTGAAATAGAGTCAAAACGTCTTTTGTTTTTGTTTTATTTGTTACTGTTGTACCATCCGGTGAGCATAAGAGCAAATACCTGTTCCTTCTCTATTGCATGCACTGTCTTTAATGGAAGTAATGAAAAACGGGGGAATGGTATAGCGGTTATTCTAATGAGCATCAACATCGATAATGCCCATCAGCAAAAAACTATTCCTATTGAGATGAACCTTGTTATTTGTAGCTTTGACTTTATTCTGAAAAGAAAACAATGTGGAGGAGATAAGGCAACAAAAAAAAAAAGTTTGTCTCAAATGACATGATAGACTGAAAATCTAATGAGGTTTGCGGATTTTTAAAAATTTTAATTTAGACCTGATCGTCATTTGTTTGGTCAAAAAGTTGGATTTTGCAAAAAAATTGAAGGAAAAAAAATTGAAAAAAAATGAACAAATAATTGAAAGAAGAAAAAAACCCTAAAAAAAAGCTAACGCGGGCGGTTTCGGGAATACGCGCGGGTCATTTGTGAGTTGAGACAAACCTTTTTTGGGGGCCTAAAGGAACTAATTTGGTATACTGAGATAACATTTCACACCAAAAGGTGCTTTATGTTTGTATCTCGATTGTGTTATTTAGAGATCTTCCGTGTTCTTTATTAGCTGCCAACATAAAAGTATTTGCAACACGGTTCGGATAGTGTTGGTGAATGACCTCAATATAATATAACATTTACTTGATATGTTAAGGTAACTTGACAAAATAATGTTCATTATAGTCAAGAGTTATACTTGAATGGGGTCAAACTCACTAGTCATAAGGGTCGTTAGTCATAATGCTCATTATTCATAATCTGCCCTAACCCTAACCCTATCCATAACTCAAAACCTAACCCTAACCCTTACCTAATCCTAAACCCTAACTCTAACCCCAAACCCTACCTTATGACTAGCGGTCCTTATGACTATAGCGAGTAGACCCCCTTGAATGTGGTACCTCCAATATGGCCGCTAAACACGGAAGGTCTCTATTGCTCAGGAGGGACAGTGAAATTGGTCCATCTTAACGGCAGCTTTGTCTTCTGGTTTTGCTTAAACTATAGCTGTCTTCAGTAGATAGCAAATTGTGTACATCCGTCTGTCTAAGTCTATTTATCTTGTTACGACTTTTTTAAAACCATCAATATCATGGAACCGATATTTACGTATAACCTATCGGTATTACCGTAAATAGTAAATAAGAAAAGATTATTATTAATATTATGTAATTATATCTTATCCTTAATATATCAACCTATTATACATATATAATCCTACATCTTAATCAAGTTGATAAGATCACTATAAATAGAGCCTTTACTTGAAAAGACTGACTATATATGTCTGTTTTTCTCACGCTCTTCCCGCATCTATTTTTGTATTATGATTTGTAATAATAAATCTCTATTGTTAATACATGTAATAAAATATGGAATTATGGAATGAATTTGTCCAATTTCTATGGGATGACGTCATCCGACAGAGATGAAATCTCGACTTTTCTTTATTGCCTTTTAGATTATTATATTTTCTCTATTAGGTATATTAAATAATGATGTATTAAATCGAATATAATATAATTGCAGGGAAGTCTGTGATATCGTCATGTCCAATGTGTTCAAATTGTGGCTGGTCCTATTGTCCGAGGCTGAAAACCCCCTTAAGATGCACATTATACATATCTTAGCCCTTATGTAAATGTTGGAGTTTCGCCAGTGAGATAAGGCCAAATAAAAATAAAAACTAGTTTCTCGTCCTAATTTTTGAATAAAATGAGGATGAGGGCACTTTTTTTCTTTTCATTTCTGTAGTAAACAATGCAAAATCACCATTACCAGCATGGTATTGCATGATTGATTGCGTAACTTGAAGAGGACGAGGCCTTGTAAAATCTTTTTATTTCATGGTTCTGGGGGGTTGGTTAACACAAATCCAGATTTAAAATGCTCATTGGACTAAAGTAAATCTATAACCAATAAGATATCATTGTTTTAAATATTTTAACACAAAAGTTATGGAAAGAATAAAGAAGAAGAAAAAAGAAAATTATAGAATTCCTGAAAAATAATGCGCGAGGGCACGAGAAACTGCTTTATTTTTTTACTTGGCCTAAGCTGATTTATTGTTTTCTTATTTTGCAAAATACATAAATTACTGGGTCGGAACTTGTCTTTTTACACTTATAACTTGATCATTTGGCACATAATTCTCAAATTTTCCTGACAATATTGCAGCATTTTTTTGCAGCATTTTTTGAAACAATGTCTCTTCGGTTTATAATGTTGCCTCCATATTTCTACGGGGGATAGGGGGGTCAATGTTTTCTCAAAAAATTGATTTTGAAAACAATTTTATATTGAAAGCTATTCATATTCGTGTTAATTTCAATGTTTTTTACTTTTTCTGGATAATTTTTTATTATTCGTATTAATTTGATGTTCATTGTCTAGTAAACAGGGAATAATAATCAAATCATTGCACAAACATAATTTAGGTTATGATTGAGTTAATTGTAGATCAAAACAAGTTATGAAAATTAAGTGTCATTTGGCAAAATTAAACGATTGCAATCATGAATGAAATCATGTGAGCCACAAATCGGATAATCATAGACTGACACTTGATATACTCAGAATATAAGGCCACTGAAATACAGATACAAAACACCCAATACAATTATGACTTGATGATTACAAAATGTCAACATCATATTTCACAATCTCAACTCATAATTCATATTTTGATTCATATTTTTATTTTATTTTTTCATTTTCAAGATTTGCACCGTAAGACCATGTATCGCCAACGCAAAGACTTGCACGTTCGTCGCTATGAACTGTCCCGTCTGATTTTCCCCTAATCAGCTACCCGGCGTATGCTATCTCACGATTCCATCTCGCGCGCCGAGATTTTGCGAGGGAATTGAAGCGACCGCCGTTACTCACACCGCCGATGTAGCATCAACATTCTGACTGATTACGGTGCGGGTCAAATTGCGTTGGAGGGTGGGTCGGATTTTTTTATATTATCAAACACCACATACGCGTACCTCGGCGGAGGAGAGGATTGTTTGCTAAATTCCTTAGACAGTTTTGATTAACAAAATTGATCTAAAAAAACACAAAGCTGAATTAAAAAAAGGATGAAGTGAATAACAATAGAAACATGCAAGTTCAGTTTACGTTTTATTATTATAAAAGAAATGTCCATGAAACAAATAGGATTTTAAATATCAACCACCATCATTGAATTCAAATTAACCCCACCTCTAAACTACTTATTTCTTAAATAATCTACATTATGTTAATATCATTCGCGCCACTATTATTAAGGTCATGTGACTTTATCTAAAGATTTGTGTGTGTAAATAGCAAGGCAGGGGAAGCTGTATTTATGATACACGACTTTATATAGATAGCCATATATTGCCCGAAGTATGAATTAATAGATTGATATTCCGTAAATCAAATCTATTTGATAAATACGATATTAGTGGATCAAATTGAAGCCCAGGCGAATTGTGGCCACGTGTACGAAAATTGAGCAGACTATAATATAGTATAGACCTGTTTATTTTTGGCGCTGAAATGAAAGTGTCAGTGTACATAATGTTGTATTATATAATGCTTAAAACGCGGACATTTTGATTTTACATCTTACACCGCTTCAAATTGATGACAAGCTAGTAATATATTCTTTAAATTATGCACGCTGTGACCGGATGGAGTGACATCTCTTTAAAGTGCGTGTGATGAACGTTGCATGTCATATTTTCCTTATAAGATGAGAAATTGCTTGCATGCACTCTATAATATAGTCCGACAATTCAACCTGTTCGGCAAATTATGAATTTTCACCGGTTCGATTTCAAATATAAATCACGATTGGTTCATAACATTTTGCAGGGTTAGTAATTTTCTTAATATAAATTGCGTTATTGAATTTATATGTAACACATCGAGCTTTTTTGTCTTCATTTTTTTTTCCTCCTTCGATCGGCGGACAGGTTTGACTATATCAAAGGCGTGTATAGGCTAGTTTATTGTCTCGCTGTAGAAGAACGGGGAAGAAAAACTATTTATAAATAATGCGTATGTGTGCATTGGTTCAGATATATACAACAGCGTAAATTGCAATTACATACAAGGAAAAACGCCGTTTATATATTTGTGCTAAATAAAAAAACTTAGGGCCGCCGGTAGTATAACAGTAATTTAACCACCAAACCATTCATAAGAGGTTGTACTGTGAGCGAACTTCACTTATATTTTCCAATTAAATTAATTGAAATATCTCGGTGCAATTAATCTAAGTAATGCATTGTGCTACACAGTCAGGCACGGTTCGGTTATAATGCACTGGTTATACTTGCGCGGTGTATTATTGCCGACTAATATACAAATTGGAAAGATTTGGGGTTCTGATTTGATGCGTAAAAATGTGTAACTAAAGATCTTATTAAAGGGGCATAAATTTGATATCACATTTTTGCAAGGGTTCATGAATTTGTTCACGGAGCTCTAGTCTACAGGGTGTAATATACGGCTCTCGTTATGTTATAAATGTTAACCCTCTTGGTGCAGATACTTTCTTAAAAGCACAAAAGGATACGCGTTGGTCTAAGGTTTGATACATGTATATAGGCTACCCATAAAGCCAATCTCTCAATTGAGATGAATCGTTGGATGTTTTCTGTTCTTTATACAACTGAAACGAAAAAGAAAAGCAAATGAACAGATAAAAAACATAGGCAGGTGTGGCGTTGGCATGTATACAGGGTGAGTCAAAAAGAAGTTGTACGGATGTGAATTTTTTTTTTCCTGAGAAAGAAAAAAAGAAAATTGACCTGAAACTCAAGCGATATTTTGACGAGAATATTCTTCCGATCATCTGAAAAAAAGAATGACTGAAATCGATCATTCATATGCAGAGTTATAGCTATTTTACTAAAAGAACCCATATTTGTATCTGTCCATCAATACTTAAAACAGAACAAAGTAAAGAAAATGTTTAAAACTCATCATTATTATATCAGGAAGTAATTGTTTTATTCCTCATAATGCAAAATCATAGAATCCGTCAAAAATAGAAGGTTAAAGTCTTGTTGTAGTCACTGATTATCTATTTTAGGCACCATTCCCACCTATGTGTTCGAAACTCCCGGGCTTTAATCTTATTTGAATATGAATGACTTTGTGTTCATTTTGCTGCCCACTTAGAGTGGGAAGATATCAAGAGAATTAAGCGTTCCGTGGACAGCTAAAAAAGGGGTTCTTTTATTAAAACAGGCATACATGTAGCTCCTGATATGATTGATCGATTCCTTTTTTCATATGAGCGGGAAAAGTTGCTCTTTGAATACGTGTCTCATTGGTTTGTCAAATTTGTTTGGTCTATTTTTAAACAAATATTCATTCCGTACAACTTCTTTTTGACTCACCCTGTATAGGTGACCCAACATTCTTATTATAAATGTACTTCACAACAATACGACAAACGCCTTCTCCTGGATGGACCCTTTATTCATTTTTAAGGTCACCCAGATTGCTTATGCTCTGGGCACTCATGACACGGCGTCATAGAAAGTCTTAAGAAATCGTTTAAATAGTGATAGCGCTAATACAGGTCATTCAAATCGTGTTCTTCCTTTTTATATATTGAATAACCCAATTCAATCTATAGCAGCAAAATCATGTTTTTTATGATTGTGTGAGGCATATAGGTCTTCTTTACGTATGACAGACTACGATATAGGTGTCTGTATTATGATAGCCTTCCGGATAGAAAATTATAATTACCTTTATTATTCGAGTATAACCGAATCTCCACGGTAATAATGACGAAATCGAATCATTTAAAAATTACCCTAGCAAGAAAACGCCCTAGATCCGCTGGCGGCGCGTTGCGCGGTGTGGAGAAACCCAAACAAGACGGTATAACAGACTTGTGTATAGATATAGATAACAATATTTTAGGTCAACCTTCAGCATTCGGGTAGTGATTTATATATCACTTATAGCGCAAGAGTCAATCGTGGATGTTTCCGTAATTTCATTTTGTGCCTTAATTTCATCATTCATTGGCCTTAAATTATGGCACTTAGTGGTACTAAACATCCATTTGGCGATCGCTTCATGCCGACTTAACTAAGTTTACAGTGAGATAGATTCTGGTTAGCATTCTGATTTGGATTAATCGGTGTCCTGTTGACACTGTGACTCGCCACATTGACTTTCCACAACCGTGATTATTTGCGTCTATAAGGAAGAGCTTGATTCCACCATCCAATTTTCACCATATTTTTGTTTGCACTAATTTTATCGCGCCATTATTTTGTTTGCTAATTCAGTTAGTCATATAACCATCATATTCGCGTCGTTTCATTGTACTATATTCATAAAATACAGGTCCCATTATCATTTTTGTTTATAAGGATTGACATAAACATTAACAGAAAAAGTAGTTTTACTTGTAGTGCATATCACTAAAGTCATTCCCCTATCAAAGTACAGTAGACGTTTTTACTATACACAAAGTCATTTATCATTGATGCTTTAATCATGGTAAATCAGTTTGTGGTAGGGCCTACTCTCTAAATGCAAAAGAGTGGTTTTCCACTCTTTCAAGGAGTTAAACGCAGGACAACACGTTTTAGTGTGGAATAACACTCTAAAAGGAGTGAAAGGGAATTTTATATAACAATTTTCCACTCTATTGAGAGTGAAAAATTAACTTTCACACTCATTTTTGTGTGGACATTTTCCACGGGTTGTCCTGCGTTTCACTCCTTTTCGAGTGAATTTCCACTCTTTCCACTCGTTTTACATTTAGAGAGTACATCCACAAATTGTTTGTGTTTCTTGCAAGATTTTACATATTAATTAGTAGGGGGTATTACAGGGGTTATTATAACTAGCAGTTAGATGGCATTGTCCGGTATTACTATCTACTGAAGATAGCAACAGGTGGGTTTTTTTCAGAGCTATTCTATACTCCCCGCCCCCCCCCCCCCCCCCCCCCCCCCCCCCCTCCTTCTAACAAATTAGCACTACCATGAGTATTTCCTGGACACTAAATGTTATATAGACAGTATTCTCAAATTTCCCTCTTTTTTGTCTTACTTAATCTATTAGTGCTATCTACTGAAGATAGCTCCACGTGTATGTATATACAGGTCTCGAAATAACCTTTTTTCCGCGAAAATAACAGTAACACTATTTTGGTATGTTAAATATGGCGAATAATAAGCAATATACCACTACACGATGGTCGATGCTATCTACTGACGATAGCATTACATCATCCCTAACTAACGATTTCCATACGACTATCTATCAATTCTATCTCATCGTTTCTCTAAAATGCTCTATTAAAAAAAGTATTCGCGTCCCTCACCAATAACCCCGATATTATAATTTAGCTATACATGAAGTGTTAACAGTTTTAATTGATTAGCATTAAAACAGTTCACTATTAGTTCCAAAATAATTATGTAAACGCATAATCATATATGATTGCGGATGAAATGCTGAACATTTATATTTGTTGACAAATAAGTTGTATAGTCAATTGAATACACAATAATGCTGCGCTTTGGAATTCAAAATGGCACGGTTTCACCGTTTACAGTACTGCAATGTTCCACCTATTCTCCCCCTTCACAACAACCCATGTATCTAAAATAACAAAACAAAAAAGTACTATAAAGTACACCTCGACCTTGCAGCTAATATTCCGCTCATCAATAAAGAAAGGTGGCTGTCTACACGATGTGTCCCAATAGCCGGAAAGGCAATTTTATCGCTGAGGGTAAGAGCTAGAGAGACAAATCTATATCGCTTCAAGCAGGTATAAAAAAGATGCGAGGCTGTGTTGAAACATTCTCAGCGGAAAACAGCTGATGCTACAAAATACCGATCACAGACGCGCCCCTTGACTAAACTCCAACGAGGCGAGGAGCTCATGAAGGATATTATCAAACGGCCCCTTGACGAACAATCGGCCTATTCAGGATTTTTTTCCTTATAAATCTATCTTGGTTCCCCTCTCTCTCTCTCTCTCTTCTTTTCTTCAAATCACCAGGTCTTTAAAACTGTATCTAAAGGCCATTGTGAGAGAGAGAGAGGGGAAAAAAATTGATAAAAGATGTGGTCATCAGTACGAGTTGACTTCTTACTGTGTTTGTTAAGGTGTGTTGCTGTTGAAATATGATTATGCTTGTGGCCGTAATTGTAATGGTAAGGGGACAATCAGAAAAGCTGTATTCAGATGATAGTGACAACGGCTCCGTTTAGTGTATAGCCACACATTTTGCCATTCGTTAAAAAAAAATAGATATTCCCCCAAGCTAGCTCCACCGCTGCTGGTCTGTATGTCGATATTGTTGTTTTGCAGTTTTGATCCAAAATATACTTCGAAATTATCTGTAATATATTTTGAAAACAAAACCTTAAACTTGTTGTTTGGATAAGCATAAAAAAATGCGCCAATAAGTCTGTGAAGCATCAAAATATTAATTCTTTAGCAAGGAGTAAACAAATGTTTGGTTTCATATATTAGTTTTCAAATTGTAATGATAACATAATGATGTATGCAATAACATTCCGCAGGCGCATTGTTTTACAGCGATGATCAAAGTTTAAGAACTTTTTTTGTTTGGTACGGTAACAATACAACATAATACATAGCGAGACATATTATTCTGCGTATATCTCTATTTTTCTATACACATCACATAATCTGTACCTGAAAAAACCATTCACCTGTTTTAAAGAATGGAATGTGGTGACAGGTTCAAGTTACTTATTATAAAGCATGCCATGGCACTATGCTAATACCATACACAACGCATACCATACCTGTAAAACATTCACCCGTCCTGTTTCAAAGAACGGAATGTGATTAACAGGTGCAAGTCACTTAATAATAAGCATGCTACGACCGCCGCCATTCTGCATTCTTTTGTGTTTGTGTTATTAAGATGTGTTTTAGTTAAATAATAATAATGAATGCTTTGTCACTCTTATAAGGAGTGATGGGGAAAATGAGATTTTCAACTTGTAAGGTCAATAACAATGAAAGCAAAGGCATTAGAATTTAGTGGGGGGGGGGGGGGGGGGGGGGGGGGTGGGTGGGTTGCGGACATATTTAGAACACGTGTTCTATGGGAGACTTTGCACATTTTAGGGGGGTCGCAGAGGGGATCATGTAATTTAGGGGTCATGACCTCCCTCCACTTGCGCCGCCTATGTTCAATAATCACATGTGTTGTGCGTAAAGCATATTATGATATGAACGCGAAGGAAGTCGAACTTTAATGTTTGCTTGATAATTGATTTCACGTTTACATTTTATTTGAATGAAGTATCCAACATAATTAAATGAAATTCCAAATTTCAATGTCCTTGTTAGCGATTTCAATCAACTATTTCAATCAAATGTTAGTGTTCTTACATTCATGAAGCATGCACATTAACAAATTAGTTCTATGAACAAGTCTTATAACCAATGTCAAGAAATAATCAACCTTTGTACTTTTTTCTTTTAAACATCCCAATCTCGCCGGTATTTATATATACTGCTGGATTCATTTTGAAGCGCTATTACCGACAGTCTCTGTGGTTTGGTTCGTTGAACAGTATATAGATTTCCCATGGCTCGGCTCGTCAATATACACCGACATACTATTTTCAAATTCACGACGATCGAGGGCTTGCATAATTTTATACCTTGTGCATTTATTTCAACGCATTTTAGATACAGAGAGAAGTTTACATATCGTTTTAATTTTACTTTGAATTAAATATATAGCCAGCTCTCTTTTTCTCGGTAATTGTCAATGTTACGACGCCATTGGTGATAAAACACGATGAACGGTAAAGAAACTTGACGGTTTTCAAATTCTTTTCAAAATTCCAACAAATTAATCAAACAAAAAGGTAAACGGTTAAACAAGACTTGATCAGCAGTTAATGAGTTAACCAAGTTTTGTTTCTTGCCGAGGGCGAGCAGCTTTCCTTTCGCTCAGTTGACTTTCTAACCAAACGCCCTATGAATATTTCATCAAAACTGTTCATCATCTGCACCATCATCATGATCATCATACGCAAACCTTTAAGGTGTTCCCAACCCCTGTCAGTTTTGGCGGCTTTCTTTTTAAAAAAGCGGCACGGAAGAAGGGACCCGAGTGCTGTTGCGCTTCTCCGCCAGAAAGTTCTCACCGCCACTTAGCGTGTCGCACGGGAACGGTTTAAGAGCCCTCGATTAAATCAAGTCTCCCCTATGTGTTGGGTAAGGGCAATGAAAAAGCTACCAAAATACCGCGGCTAAATTTACCAAGGGAAATCAGTGACACCTCAAGGCGAAGGCTCTCTACGATGTCAACGTTGAGAGGAAATCAATCGGTGCATTTTATAAACACACACAATCCTTCCACCTTAATGACTATTCTATTAATCATCGCCTAGCTATATGCTATCGGATTTTTTTTGTGCCACGCAACTCACACTGTATGTAAATATTGTTGATTATTAAAGTTTTTATAAACATTGGGTCTATACTTAAAAATCTTAAGAACCAAATATGTTACCAAAACAAAAGGTTAGTACTTTCTTCAAAAAGGTTAATTAAAAAATACGTCTTCTGATGCAGTACTGAACAATTAGCGAACGCCATATTTTGCAGATACCAACTTCTATCACTTTCAATAATTATATGATTCGCCAGCAATTGCTATCTTCTGAAGATCGACCAAAAGCTTTAACTTGTAAGCAATTTTTATATATTTAAAAGATAACAAAAACTAAAGTGTATAAAACGAACGTTATCTTCTGAAGATAGCAATATTGCCAGCAATTGCTATACTGAAGATAAAGCTACAAAAACAATTATAATTGTAACTGCTATCTTTGGAAGATAACAAAAACTATATTGTAAGCAAATGCTATCTTCGTAAGATAGCAACAACTAACTAAAATTGTCTGCGATGCGATTGCTAAGATAGCAAATCATGCTGGTTGTACAACTATCTTCTAGCGTATAGCGGTGTTATATCTTCTGAAGCTGACAACGCATTCAGTTCATCAATTTTATGAATCATATCGATAGAATATATAATAAGTCCATAAGATTATGTCGATAAATCTGGATGAAAACAAAGCCTTGCATCTTTCTGCTCATTTTCCACCAGCCAGAGCTGAAAGGTTTATCATGTTTATAGGCCAAACGAACATGTTACCCTTCAATGCACGTGAACTCACATTGGTTATAACGTATTCGTAGTATGTGACTTGAATGACACGTGTATTATAATGGCGCGAAAAGCAAAAGTGATTAAATCTAATGAATTATTGCCGTAAAGCCTCTTCTCTGATTCAATATCAAAATTGATTACAACTATTGACATTGCTGAATGTAATTATGGTCTTTATACTACCAATTTCACTCAATAAACCTCGTGCTCGTTTATAAACTAATAGTAATACCCATGTATACATATATGTCGATTCCAGGATATTAAGTTAGGGCTATCCAGATGTAATAGAGCGCGCAATTTTGGTTTTATCATATTATGGTATGGGGAAAGAGGGAATTGAATTGTTTCACACTTATCACGAAACAGCATAGACGAGCACGAAGTAACACCCCTATAAATTCAAATGGTTTAGACCACTCAGCCCTGCGGGTCCGTATTGTTCCGGCTACGAGAACCACGTCCATTATTGCCAAGCAGGTGTGTCACCATCTTCAAACTTAACTAAATTAAGTAAATTAAAGTTGCCTTACGTGCCTGCCGTCTGCTTGCACTTTTTCTCTCGACGATTTTATTCTTTCTCATCTTCCTCGTGGACTTGTAGTTCAAGTCGTTTAGTTGGTTTTATAACAACGGCTAACAAGTGTAATCAATTTTCGCCCGCCAATAGATAAGTAATGTAATCTAAAAACAGGAGTTCTTTAATTCTGTAAGGTTTTTCATTGTGAAGATAAAGCTATACCTATTATAGGTTTTTACTCGCGCCCTAACCATAATGAGAAAAACAACTAGTTGATTACAATTTTAGAGCAGGTGAGTGAAATCGGAATAATCAATTAAAAAAATGTCCTTGCATAAAATGTTTTGAGGAAAATCACTTCTATTTAGAAAACATCATAAACCAATCAGATTTGATTTAAAATGTCCATGAAATTGAACAATCATCAGATCTTTTTTCTGTTTAATATTGTAATAAAACTTATGGTGTGAAGAAAATTCAACAAATCTTTTTGTTTCGTAGTTATTTCTAAATATGGTGAATTTTAGAATTTATACGTCTACATTATATGACTAAATATCTAACACCGAATCGTCAAAATGTTATTATATTACGTAATAAGGAGTAGGCTCATGCTATAGCCTTTAACGCGCATTAGTCTTTCTATTTCTGAGATCATATTTTCCGACATTGTTATTTATCCATTTATTTATTTATTTCAATTTATTTATTTATTTATTTATTTGTTATTTCAATTTATTTATTTATTTAAAATCAATTTATTTATCTATTTATTTATTTTATTTATCCATATATTTATTTCAATTTATTTAAGTGATTAATGGTAGTAAGACCTAAACTCATGTTGCTATCTTCAGTAGATAGCAGTGTTAATGATGGATAAACATTAGCTTGATTTGAGTTGAGCGAACTTTTGATTTATTTATTTACCTTAAATGAAGAGGACGGTGACAGGTAACAAACTATATAACGTAAGGAACGAACAAACAGTCTTTATTCTTATGACTTTTTAAAAGATCTTCAAAAACTGGTACACAATTCTTAATGGCCTCGGGGTGTAATGCGTCCACGTCTAATAGGCGCGTAAATGCGTAAAACATGCTGAATAAGGAAGTCGTGGCTTGAAGGGACGACTCAAGAGCTAAAAGACAGATAAATTTAAAGAGGAGGGAAAAAAAAGAGGATCGACCAGATGAAATATCGTCTCCCTTATTTAGTATGTATAGGCTAGATAGAAAGAGAGATATAGAGAGAGAAGTAAAAAAAAAACACGAAGAAGAAAAAGGACCGGGGTGGTTCGATTACCACTCCCTCTTCATTACGGGAGTTGATCAAATTAGGGTGGTGTGTCGTGCTGGAGCAATGCAACCCGACCGCTCCATGATGCCTAGCATCCCAGAGAAAAGACGATAATTGTTCGAACAATGGATTTCAATTTACGGGGCTAGGATGGGGAAATCTAAACCACTTAAAGTAATGTATTTAACATCGCGGCAGCCCAGAGTAATAATTTCTTGAATAAACAATACGTAAAATAACTTTTCCGCTTTTGTATACTCCACGTACGTATCAGTTTAATTGCGTTAAGTGCCGAGGTTCAACAAATATCTTCCGCTTTTTGTGTAATTCGCGAGGGGGTATATATATGAGCTGGAGATACCCGTTACGGGTTTTCCCGCCAAAAAATGACAGAAAATCAAAATAGCAATGAGACTTTTTACAAAAATAATGAACGAAGAATGCGCACGATATATTTTAATAGTCCTACATATATCATCATGTTGAAAGATCAATTTGAAGAGATGAGAGGCTATTTCGGTGATTATTGTTTACATACAGCAATTTGAGAGATATATGATCGAGGTAAAATGAGGATGTAAATTCGCATCGTGCCTACGGGCATTTTTTGGCATATTATATGGAAGCTAAATTTCTGGTATTAATGTAAAGGTGCGCGTGCACTGTGTAAGAAAGATGACAGTCATCCGTGATTTTTTTCCATCGCCTGCCTGTCTCAAACGCCCCGTATGGGAAAAGCGAATCCACCGATGGCATTGATCACGGGGGTCACATTTTATATCGTATCTTGGGATTTCACCCCAACGGGGGGGTACCGAAGCAAAACGACATCCCTTCAGGGTATGCAGACATACAGTACGACAGTTTGGCAACCAATTCTGGTTTTACCAATTAATATCTTTCTCTATATATCTTTCTCTCCCTCGCTATGTTTCGTTCTCATCTCTCAATTGCGATATAAGGCTAGCAAGATCAGTTTACAACAACGCTGTCACTTTTTCATCCACCTTATACCGTCATCGGGGCAACAAAATACTGAAGTAACTCCGCGCGGCTGTCGTGTTAAGTTTCTTGTTTTATCGCCAAGCACCTATTTAGATCCATCTTGAGAGGGCAAAGGGCTCTCTATTTGTGTGTTTTGTTTGTACGCACGCGATTGGTGTAAGCTAACGAGACCGTTTGACGTTTCTCTTTAAATAAACATTCGTCAAAAGCACCGGTCTGTTTTTAACCGAGTTTAGACTGTTTCTGGTCAATTGAATAAAGTAACACGATATAAATGAGCTTATCGTGATAATATCTGGGAGAAATAAAAAATAAATTTAACTTAAATAATTCTAACCGCATCAGCCAATTCTTGTCAACTCAATCGATAACAAAACAACCAATGGAAAATATATTATAAGCTTGTAAAGCAATCCTCGTGCCATCTTCTGTAGATAGCAACGATGTACGTTTGCGCTCCTTTCAAAATGTTGCTGTCTACGGAAGATAGCGATTTCAAACTCATTTGCAGGCTGTCGGAAAAGTTTGTATTTCATGATTTGCCTTGTTACAGAACTAAAGCAGTTGTCGCTGATGTTGATAAACGCAATATTAAAATGGTGATCGTGATGCTTTGCCAAACTTTTAATATGAAATACGAAATAAATAAGTTTTTATATAATAAGAAGTGTAATAATGATCTTGAACAGAAAGGCCGCATAGGAATACACATGTTATTAAAGGTATATTATGTGATGATCACCAGGGGTCGCGTCTGCGCGTCCTGGACCTCTCACTTTCTTGTTTGACGCGTCAGGTTTTAAATTGGAAAGACTTGCGGGTCCCGATCAAAATTGAAGGGACCCCTTAAACTTGACGATGTATGGAAATGGAAACCTTAACAAAAGTCTGTAAATTACATATCCATCCTTTGCTCAAAATATAAACTCATTAAAACTGTCCGTAAAAAGTAAAGTTTTCAAATAGCCCTACCCAAACTTCAGGACTCCTCAATTTCTTGGGAGACCCCTCAAATTTGTTTTTTGAAGTCCTACGGGGTCCTGAAAAATTTCTTGGGACCTCTCATATATTTGATCCAGTGCTATCCCGGCCTGATGTGATGTTTCCAGGGGACGCCCGCAATCCTCGAAAAAAATTGGAAGCAGATTTTATTGCAGATTTACACTTCTGATCATAAATCATGAATCGTGAATTTAGAGTAAAATTAAGTTGTCGGCGCAGACTCCGACAGTTTATTTTCACTCTAAAACCATGATTTTGAAGTAATTAAGAATCGTATCGTCCTGTAAACTTGGAATGTATGTACAATTTATGATCAGAAATGTAAATCTGCAAGAAAATCTGCTTTCATTGTTTTTTGAGGATTGAGGGCGTTCCCTGGAAAAGATCACATGATATACCTTTAAGTACAGGTGTATTTTTAAATATGATCACGCTCTCTACAGATAAGCCTACATTAGGCTCGACAACGACCTATTCTTAGTATGTATTATGCAATATGTTTTGTCAAACATGGCGTGTTTTTAATGTTGCATTACCTGTTTCGTGATGTAGCTCCTTCGATGATTAGAACCTTGTTTAAGCTACATGTATCTTGACCTCGTTAATAAATGCCACAGTATTTTTCCATCAAAATCAAAAATCCAACAAGATTACTAGAATAGTCAACATGCTCAATACCGCCTCGCTTAAAAAACAGAATACATTCGAAAAAGAAAAGTTACTTTGAATATTGTTTTTTCTCAAGAAATGGAATACTGAATTATCAGACTTCAATATGTTGAGTGATGGCAAGCGATGCCGGGAACCGAATTAAAAGGTTGATGGACAAACTGTTAACAATTCTTGAAAGCAATACCACATTTTTTACAAAATTTTGTTTAAGGCCAAGGGCAAATGGAATACTCTTTTGTATACATTTTCTTTATTGTGACCGGAACCATCATCAAGTGTGGATAAAACGTCTTTGAGCAATTAGTTCCCGACATGCTTTGCAAAACACTGGGCCCACAGGGCGAATTCATGAACATTATACAGTCAAACCATGAACTACATTAATGTATGTATTGATATTATTCGCATGTCTTATTACTCAGCATATAATAAAAGCGCACTATAGCTAAGCTTTGTTGATCTTTTGTAAACCTTTCAGTGTTTTATTCAAAAAATGGATCGTTTAACACTTTCTACGCCGCAGCTATTTAGTTTTACCATATTTTATCCAAAACAGATTTTTCAGAAACCTTTCCCAACTTTCAAGGTCTTCTTGTCTTTTCCAAGGATTACTGAACCAGTACAAGACATGTTTGTACTTATTTTAATGCATTTCTCATGGTGATTCCAAATATGGTAATGAAATTCAATAATTTTGAAATTTCCGAAACATTTTGTGCAATTTTGGAATGTCGTCTGCAGACGCCTGCCGCGTGAAAAGTGTTAAGAATAGCAACAGAGAACTGGGTTTAAATAATCGTAATGCTATTAAAGCAAGTAAGGATCTTCCATACCGACCACAGAATTTATAAGCCATAAGTTTAATGTATGGTCTGCTGGGTAAAAATAGACACTGGGCCACAGAAAACTAACTGGTCATGTGATCAAAACGTTGCATGCTGGTATGAAAAAGTCTTCTTTGGAGCTCTGGAGTGCGGATGTCTTGACAATATATCAATTAATAAACGATAGCGAAACAGACAACAACAACGGTTATGACAATGGAGGGTGGATGGAATCGAAAATCTTCGCTGATTGAAAACGGCTATTTTTATATTGTGTGTAATACGCATGGAGACCTTGATTATGATGTCTGTATAGTTTGTTTGTTCCAAATCAAACGTCTTGTGGTGACCGTTGCTTAGTATAGTGTACAATTAAACTTCACTTGATGCTTGATGTCATTGTTAAGTTTTTTATGCATATACCTAGAAAGAAATCTTCATTTTCTCACTATTTCAGAAATAATTTTAGTTCTGTGACCAAAAGAATGTTATCTCAAATACTTGTATAACGCTTTTGTCATACGAATTTTGTGCATCTTTCCTATTCGTTTCTCTTCGATCTATCCATTTACCACATTAATTTAACGCTTTCCATGCGGCAGGCGTCTGCAGACGACATTCCAACATTTCACAAAATGTTTCAAAAATGTCAAAACTATTAAATTTCAATATCATATTTGGAACCACCATGAGAAATGCACTGAAATAAGTACAAACATGCCTTGTATTGGTTCAGAAATCGTTGAGATAGACTATGAAAATTGGGAAAGGTTTCTGAAAATCTGTTTTGTATATGGCCGCGTGGAAAGTGTTAACATTCCTTTATTTCTTTATCTCTTACAAAACATCTCCGATAGATCCTTTTCATTCACACCTCCCCCTTTATAACCCTACATAAACTTGTATCCCTTTCTCCCTTATCACTTTCGTCACCTTTATCCATTTCTCTCCCATTATCCCTTTGCCTGCTTTATACCTTTTCTGATTGTGTAATAATCACTTATACATTTGACTCCAATCCTACCACTTCTCCCAACAAAATTAACACTTATCTAATCATTTCTCCAGTTAATCACGTCCTCCCTTTCTTTCTATCCCTTTCTATTTCATACCCCCTCCCCACCCCGCCCACCCTCTTCTTATCTTCCATGCGCATTACCATGATTACCATGTTGCTTCAATGTCAATCCGAGTCTATATATTATTTTTAAAATCATTTAGTTAAATGACTAAAAGAATGTATTTTCAAATACTTGTAGAACACTTTCATCATTCGAATTCTGTGTTTGCATTTTCATCTTTTTTTATTCCTTTATCTTATATCCCTTTGCATTTCTTTATCTCTTAACACATCCCCTCGATCCTTTTCACCACCCCCCCCCCCCCTTCATAACTCTATATCCTTTTATCCATTTCTCCCTCCATATCATTTTCATCCCCCTCATTCATTTATCTCCCATAATCCCTTTGCCTGCTTTATACCTTTCTTTATTTTGTTTTTCACTTATACATTTTAAGTGGCTCCCATCTCTCACCCCTCCAAAATTACCTCTTCTCTAATCCTTTCGTCAACTAATCACGTCCTCGCCTCTTCTATATATGCCTCTATCCTTCTCCCTCCTTCTCCTTCATTCTATCCCTTTTTATTTCATATCTCCCCACTCCCTATCACCCATCCCATCCTCCATGCACATCACCATGTTGTTTGGTCAAAACAGCCTATATCTATGCAGGCATGCAAAGTGATACAAATGTCACCTATTTACCAGAAGCTTGTAATGTACCATATCTCACACACTTCATATAAAGAAGTGCATCTTATTCAACTTTGTATCAAATTCCGTGGCGTTCAACTCTGTCAAGCGGGTGATAGCTCAAATTTCCCGGATCGATCTTCATCGCATTTCAGAAGACATTTTAACAGTGTTGATGTAAGTCGCAATTATGACACCGTGATTTTTATTTCACCAAGTGTGTCTCTTTCCTCGCTGCCGATATGTGATTTCATCCGTCCAAGTCTGACAAGGGCGATGCATGTCTAGTTAGTAACCGTGACCTATGTAGTAATCCCGTGGGCTCTATAAAAGTTACACTTGGCAAAATATTTAAAAAAATAACAGTAAAGAAAAGAGAGACAATCTTTTTTCGTAAGGGTGGGGGAGGGGCTTCTAATAATTTTTCAAACAGCTTGATTCAGCCAATCTGCTAGTCTGACCAATTCGAGCCAGGGGCCGCTGCAATCATATTTGAAAAATCAATTGACCCTTCTTGAAATTCATGATACAAATTCATGATCAGTAAAGCCGAGTGCCCTTGTTGCCTTTTAGAAATGTATTTCCAAAATATTTCTGGTCAAAATCTTAACAAAATCTGCAAGATAAGAATAGGACATGTAAATGCAGTTTTAATTTGCATATCTTCTATACAAATTATGTAGTCAAAATACAAGCCGACAGATTTTTTAAATGATTTCAACATTTACAGTTAATACTTATCGATCATTAATGAAAAATGAAATAAAAATAGAAAATCTACTCTGATATATACGGTATGACCAATATCAATCGAGTCCAGTATAGGAATAACCAAAATGCAAACAGCAGCACATTTCTTCACCGAGTTTGCCGACTGTTCAATACGAGTTGGATTAATGTAAATTTGCCTCCGAAATCTTCTCGTGTGTCATGATCGAATTGCAATGTTCATTCTAACGAAACCAAACACCAGCTTGTCACCAACAGAATATTCCGACCAGACTATAGCACCAGTGGTGGTGATACGTGTGTTGCACTTTAATACTGTCTTCCGCAGAAAAAAAATGAAAGTAATTTCTCTTGCTTTCTTCAGTAGATAGCAAGACTACGTTGCTATCTTTTAGGATTATGATCAAGTGGGATCGAGATCTATGTAATATTGGTTGATATAAAAGGTTATTTTAGTGATCAGAAGTGACGTTTGATTGCTTGCTTGCTTGCTTACTTGTTTGCTTGCTTGCTTGCTTGCTTGTTTGCTTGCTTGCTTGCTTGCTTGTTTGCTTGCTTGCTTGCTTGCTTGCTTGATTGATTGATTGATTGATTGATTGATTGATTGATTGATTGATTGATTGATTGATTGATTGATTGATTGATTGATTGATTGATTGATTGATTGATTGATTGATTGATTGATTGATTGATTGATTGGTTGATTGATTGATTGATTGATTGATTGATTGATTGATTGATTGATTGATTGATTGATTGATTGATTGATTGATTGATTGATTGGTTGATTGATTGATTGATTGATTGATTGATTGATTGATTGATTGATTGATTGATTGATTGATTGATTGATCAACAATATCGAGTAATTATGGTAGTACAGACCTATAAACTCATATTGCTATCTTTAGTAGATAGCAGTGTTAATAATGTATAAGCATTGGCTCGATAAGGATTTGAGAAGAGCATTCTATAAACATGTAGTGTATCTTGTGAGCATTTATATAAGTGTTGGGTTAAATGTTTCCAATGAACTTGAAGTCCAGTCGTGGTTTTGATTGAAATCACAACGCATCTTCCCTGCATCGGCTTTAATGTATCGAAATTCCACACTTGAATGCTAAACCATGCATGGCTAAAACGTTTTTACTTAAAATGCGCCAAGCCGGAACGACCCGTTTTTAAAGGGTGGCGAATGCTTAACCCGAGTAAAGCGATGTGATGCGCGATATATCATCATCACTGCTATACTGCTATAACTCGGTGCAAAAAAATATTCCTTCCTCGGCCGAGTCCGGCTAGAAAGGCAAGTTAATTGATTAAGTGCCGGCTACGGGCCCGTGTGTTTCTAACCAAGCGTGTAATGCGATCACTTATGGAGTTGCAATGTTTGCACGCGATTTCGTATTTTAAATACACGGGCGGAAAAAAAACCTGAATATGACGATGGTTGAGTTCGTCCGACCTAAATCTGGGCGCAAATTCTATTAAAGCCGCTTTGACCGCTTGCGTTTCTGATGCATTATTCGTTAAGTCCTATCTATACTGTATATTATTCACTCATTTCCATCCAACAGCAGTGGTTCCGAATATTTAGCACCCGTAATAAGAAAATTAACAGAATATTTCCGACAGAAGAATTAGCCACACCAGTAAAATGAATCAGACTATTTGCATGTAATAAAAGTGTTTCGTCTTGTAGGTTCAAAGGTCATGATAGATATGGAACGCTTCCGGGGAAAACATTACAATATCATTAACTTAATTGAATCCAGTTCTATACACTCGACTATTAACACAATTAAATCAAAGTGAATTCGTAGACGCATCATTGTTATCTTGCTATAGGGCATAATATCTAAACCAGAAAAAATATTAATAACTTCATAGGTTAAAATGAAGCAAATACCTTTTAATCAAAATACATCTCGTACATATGTATTTTGATTAAAAGAGGAAATATGTATAAATATATGTAATATATACATGTATATGTCAACTTTATTTGTTGGGAGTGGCTGTTTTTAATTCAACCAGCATGCTTATATAGGCTTTTTAAGCCTGGCCCAAGCAATTTGCTTGAGTCTGGTCCCTTCAGGACCCAAGCGTGTGTCCGTACGGACCAACCGTGTAAACAAACAAACAAACAAACAAACAAACAAACATACATCTATACATAGGCCTATATGAAAGAAACTCTTAGATTAAATTAGGATATTTCGAAATGTTTGTACTCTTATACTCTTTTGTTAGGCCTATGACAATTGATAAGAATACAAACTAGGCATATATTCGATAATAAAAATGCAAACATTGTAATTGTAAAATATAATTACGATAAAATAAACTTAAGAGATAGGTCAAATGATTGTTCATTTATAAGTTTTATTGATTATAACACCACGATATTTTGCAGATTACGATGAAATTATGTTTATGTTCAAGCTATCGAGCACTTCGATATCGGACAGTATTCATTTACATTTCTCTCTATATATATTTGTGAAAGAATAATGAAAACAATACCTTGCCATTACAATAAAGGCTATATACTGAAGATAGCAACATATGCCATCTACTGAAGATATCAACCTACCTATTCCATCTACTGAAGTTAGCAACCTATACTATTTACTGAAGATAGAAACATGTGCCATTTATTGAAGATAGCAATATATGCTATCCACTGAATATATCACCCTATGCTATCTACTGAAGATACAACATATGCCATCTACTGAAGATACAACCTACGCTTTTATTTACTGAAGATGACTATCAACCTACACCATCTACTGAAGATAGCAACCTATGTTATCTACCGAAATAGCAACCTAATACTATCTACTGAAGATAGCAACCTTTTATTTCTACTGAAGATAGCAACATTGCAATCCACTGAATATATCAGCCTATGCCATCTACTGAAGATATAACTATATGCTATCTACTGATGACTATCAACCTACACCATCTATTGAAGATAGCAACTTATGCTATCTACTGACAATAGCAACCTGATACTATCTACTGAAGATAGCAACCTAATACCATCTACTGAAGATAGCAACCTTTTATTTGTACTGAATATCGCAACCTTTGCTATCTGATGAAGATAGCAACCTTTTCTTTCTATTGAAGATAGCAACCTTTTCTTTCTACTAAAAATAGCAACCTTTTATATCTACTGAAGATCACAACCTATGTTATCTACTGAAGATAACAACCTATTCCATCTACTGAAGATACAACTATATGCTATCTACTAATGACTATCAACCTACACCATCTACTGAAGATAGCAACTTATGCTATCTACTGAAAATAGCAACCTAATACAATCTACTGAAGATAGCAACCTAATACCATCTACTGAAGATAGCAACCTTTTATTTGTACTGAATATCGCAACCTTTGCTATCTACTGAAGATTTAGCAACCTTTGAAGACAGCAACCTTTTCTTTCTACTGAAAATAGCAACCTTTTATATCTAATGAAGATCACAACCTATGTTATCTACTGAAGATAACGACCTATTCCATCTACTGAAGATATAACTATATGCTATCTACTAATGACTATCAACCTACACCATCTACTGAAGATAGCAACTTATGCTATCTACTGAAAATAGCAACCTAATACAATCTACTAAAGATAGCAACCTAATACTATCTACTGAAGATAGCAACCTTTTATTTGTACTGAATATCGCAATCTTTGCTATCTACTGAAGATAGCAACCTTTTCTTTCTATTGAAGATAGCAACTTTTTCTTTCTACTGAAGATAGCAACCTTTTATATCTACTGAAGATCACAACCTATGTTATCTACTGAAGATAACAACCTATGCCATATACTGAAGATATAACTATATGCTATCTACTGATGACTATCAACCTACACCATCTACTGAAGATAGCAACCTATGTTATCTACTGAAAATAGCAACCTAATACTGTCTACTGAAGATAGCAGCCTTTTCTTTCTACTGAAGATAGCAACCTTTTACTTACATCTACTGAATATAGCAACCTATATATGTTATCTACCGAAGATAACAACCTATATGCTATCTATTGAAGATAGTAACCTATGCTATCTACTAAAAATAGCAACCTAGTCTATCTACTGAAGATATCAACCTTTGCTATCTACTTAAGATAGCAACCTTTGCTATCTACTTGCTATCTACTTAAGATAGTATACAAATACTGCATGGTTAGAGGGGAAATAGTGTAAACTATTTTTCCTGAGGTACTGGTTACAGGCCTACCACCCCGAACCCGGAGGGTGAGGGGTGGTAGGCCTGTAGCCAGTACCGAGGGGGAAATAGTTGCACTATTTCCCCGGATAAACCATGTAGTATTTGTTTTATAACACCTCGTAAATAAAAAGCGCGTGAGAACGCTTACGTATAAAACTTTTGTCTCTGGGTACGATGATATAGGGAAATAGTCAAAATTACCACACAGGAAATAACTCAATTTCGTCAATAGCTCCATTTATTATCACTGTGTCCAGCTCAATTGACCAATGAAATGTCAGGATGTATGCCTATTATCTCATGAATATTTATGAGGTGTAATAACAACCTATTTATTTTACTGAAGATCTGAAACGTATACGTTATCTACTGAAGATAGAAACGTTTAACTTAAATTTAACTTAACTTAAAAATGCATTGATCTTATATCGCAATGTTTCATACATTCAATGTTAACATATTTTAAGAATAACACATGTTATTGATATCCATAGGCCTGTGACTTGTTGTTATTTGTTAAGGTATAGGTATGGGTATATTATCTTGAAAAAGAAAAAAAATACTTATAAACACAAAACTCAAACTGCATACAAAATCACAGATACATTTCGTTAATACTGCTTAGAGAAAAAAACCAAACACAGTCGTGAAAAAGAAGAAAAAAATCTGTCATATTTGTCTCCCGCCAATTTCATTAGGTTAAGTGTCGGCCCAGCTGGTCGAATAATTTTCGTAAGATATTTGATTAATTTTTTTCTCTCTTTCTCTCGATATCTGCCACGGCACATGTTGTTAAGAAACGTCACTCGCGTTTATACCACATTGGAGTATATATTTTTTTCTCCCCCTCTCGCTCTCCCTTTCTCCGTCATCTTTTTTTTCATTCATAACACTTTCCACGCGGTTATTACTTTTACCATATACAAAACAGATTTTTCAGAAACCTTTTCCAAATTTTAAAGTCTATCTCAAGAATTACTGAACCAATACTAGGCATGTTTGTACTTATTTTAATGTATTTCTCATGGTGATTCCAAATATGGTGATGAAATTTAATATTTGTTTACTTTTTTTTAAAATCAGTTTGTGACATTTGGAACTGTCGTCTACAGACGCCTGCCGCGTAGAAAGTGTTAACACTTTCCACGCGGCTATTAATTTTACCATTACAAAACAGAATTTTCCGAAACCTTTTCGTTATTTTCAGAGTCTATTTAAAGGATTACTGAACCAATACTAGGCATGTTTGTACTTAATTCAATGCATTTTTCATCGTGATTCCAAATATAGTAATATAATTCAATAATTTTGACATTTTTGAAACATTTTGTGAAATTTTGGAATGTCGTCTGCAGCCGCCTGCCGCGTAGAAAGTGTTAAGATTCTTTTGTCTGTCTGTCTCTTTCTTTCTTTTTTTCTATGCAATTCAGTGTAGTAACAAATCAACGAATGGTTTGATTTCTAGGTTTAAATTCCTTTCTTCTTATCATGGCAAATGAATTTTAATTTCGTTAGTATTGCATACCTTTTGTGTATCATCACAACTGGACAGACTGATTTAAGTAAAAACGTGGTTTTCATAATGGTCATGCGATACCTACTATCAGTATATTTCTTATAAAAAACCTGCTTTTGTCTTCTAAGTTTTTTCCTCTCTCTCTTTATCATCTTCTTTTCTTGTTTTTCCCCTTTTTTATTTTCTTTCTTAAATTGTTGACCGTTATTGACGTTATATTAATAGCGTGTCGTTAAATTGAAGGTTAAACAGTTTTGATTGATCTCTCGCTCATGAGTATGGCAGCCCTGGCAAAAGAATGTATCTTGTATGTAGTTTTCTAACAGTATACTTCCTTTTAACATGATCAAAGTTTTTCTCCATAAATCATCTAGTGGTAAAAGGCAGTATATTACTTTTATTGTCTTTACAAGTTACAACCTTTTCCTAAGTGAGGATTATTGAACCAAGTTAACACAATGTATGTTAAAAGGAAGTATATCATTAGGAAAGTACATATATGATGCATCCTTTTGCCATAAAAGGGCTGATGGATGGATTCTCCATTATTATTGACGGTGTCAGAAATAGGGTCTGTTACGAAACCATCAGCAATCGGTCATCAATTGTCTGTGTGTTCTGCAGCATTTATATAACACTTTTGTGTGTTGTTTTTTGTTTTGTTTTCTCGAAAAGGTCGACCGACGTATGGGCGTGCTGTTGGTTGTTTTTATTTGAACAATCAAATTTGATCAATAACTGTATTGAAATATATATTACAAAAACCGTCAAAAGGTGGATGTTTAAAATGAAACACGTTTACTTTTAAGAGGACGGACATATCAATGTAAAACGAGTGGAAAGAGTGGAAATTCACTCGAAAAGGAGTGAAACGCAGGACAACTCGTTTTAAAGTGGAAAATTTACACTCTACTAAAATGAGTGTGAAAGTTAATTGTTCACCCTCAATAGAGTGGAACATTGTCATATAAAATCCCCTTTCACTCCTTTTAGAGTGTTTTGCCACTCAAAAACGTGTTGTCCTGCGTTTAACTCCTTGAAAGAGTGGAAACCACTCTTATACATTTAGAGAATACCATACACCCTTCCCCACCCCCAATGTACACATACTTGTACTTAGATATTTGATGTCCAGACAAAAAGCATCGTCGTGTGTTTGCCCCATAACCTTTAGAGATCGTAGTTATTTTATAAACAATGTAAAAATGTGTTTGGGTGGGGTTTTCTTTTAGAAAAATCTTAACACTGTTTAATGAGCCTCAATCAGCATGATTGTATGTATGTTTTACTGCTGAATTGCTTAATATAAGGTAAAAATCAGACATTTGCTTACATGGGAATGTACATCATAATGACACACTGGAAATTTTGATTCCGTTATTAAATTTATTTAATGTGCTCACTGAACCTAAATAATTCTAAATGTCTTTACAAGCAAAATCTATGTTAGAACAAAAATCGTTCGTGTATTAGACTCCCATGTGACATTAAATACACTTGTAATATGGACCTCCGACAAAAGGATTATTGGAATTTAAACCGCCGGATAAAAATCATACAAGCATGGACAGATTTTGAAGATGAAGTACTTTCAAGTAAGCTTTTAACTTAATGTCATTATCTTTTTGGCCAATTGAAATAATTGGTTATGCTGAACGGATGAGTGGTCATTATTGCGCCCCATTTGTAGCAAGTTTTTAGCTTTTACGGAACCAACTCATTTGGAGATTTCTAATGTCAAGTCTAAATTAACTCTTTTCTTTCAGCCAATAATTGTGAAACATGTATATCTTATGTTTGTTAGAGCAAAGCTTTTATCATAAGAGCTGATGTGGGTATGTTTATGAGTTCGCCTGCATGAAAAAAATGTGAATTAAATAGAGATTGTTTTGTTTTTAGGTTATCATTGCTTTCGCGCATTAACGTTGTATACAGGGTGTCCAAAAAATCACCTGTGCACGTGTTTACCTAGCCTTGGTTCAAGGCGACTCTATCCTCCCCCACCTACATCCTACCCCTCTCCATACCCGACCTCCCCACCACACCCCATTCCACAACACACCTCGACCGGTGGCATTTTTTACTGTCCAGCAACTGATATAGCCGGGGATATAGCTCTACACACAGCCAGCATAACAGCTCTACCACATACAGCCGCGTTAGCGGCTAAAGCAGCAGCGAAGCTGCTGCTAGCGACGAAGTCGCTAGCGACGGTCGACCCGCGAAGCGGGTCGGCCGTGGTTACAGCGGTTTATGTTGGCGTATGATAGTCACAGCATGGTCACAGCGAGATCGCGCGCGACAAGATTGGATTGACATAGGCCCGCTGGACTAGTATGAAGTGAATGGTGGTAGAAAAGAGGTGTGTGGTGGGGGAGAAAATAAGGACTTGATTTCAAGTCTAGTGTTTACCCAACTTATTGACCATGAGGTTCCGTAATTTGGTGTAACATTTTTATACATACTTATTGAGAGGCTAAACGCTTAGCTCTCAGATGCCGTTTATTTAATCTGATTTGGATTTGTCAATCCTGAGATATGACCAATTAACTAAAGCTACCTAAATTATCCGGAGATACAAATCTTCCACCTAGTCGAGTGGTTTTAGCAAATGTTATGCAATCATATTTGTTTTGTATTGTGATTGAATAGGTTTAAATAATAGAATGAGTGTCTGTGTAGCAAAACAGAACTGAATATTTTTAAAATTCAAACCGAATGCCTCCACCCTCCCCTAATGTTTCAAGACGGATTGATCATTGATGCCCATTGGAAGAACAAGTTAATATCGGTTTGATGCTTATCAGCACTCTTTCTGTAAAAGTGGCACGACATCGATTCTAGGTAGCTTTAGTTAATTGATCATATCTAAGGATTGACAAAACCAAATCAGATGAAATAAACGGCATCTTAAAGCTATAAGCGTTTAGTCTTTCGATTGCATTACAGCATTACCTGTATACGTTTATATTCACGTGATACTATTACACTTGTTATTTTGAGAAAAGTATACATTAAACATTGCTCTGTTTATTCATCCTGGTCTTGAGCAAAACATGAACAAGAAAAAACGTAGCATGCAGATTGAACTGTTTAACTTGGTTCAATCATTTGTATCCATGAGTTAGACGTGAGTTCTTGCTGAAGAATCGGGGTTAATATGTCGCTTAAAACATGAGTGATGTCGGTGTGTCGCTTTTAATAATATAAAGGACGAGTCCACTGGAAAAATTTATAATACAGAAAAAATTGTTTGGCTCTATGCAATATCATATGATGCAACGAAGTAAGAAATTAAATCCAAATTTTACATGTAACACTGTTTTCATCTAGAACTGGAATTTAACAAATTAAAAAGAAAGAGTTAAATTGAAAAGAACTAAATGCTATTTTTTCGCAGCAATTTTAATCAGCAAAAACCATTTAACGAGATTGATTTTACGTTCTTTTATTTACTCAGTATTCAGTTTTTACCGTGTAATCATAATCTCTTACATACTTTTCTCGGGGTTTTTTCTTCATTTTTACATATATGACAACAGATTTAACAGACGCTTCAAATCAGAGAATATTCCTTGGACCCCATTGATGTTAATTTGATTAAAATGCTGTGCCCGGCATTATAGTAATTTTCGCCCTTGAACTTGTCTATAGTTTGGCAAGCGTGCTGGTCGCGGTCATATAAAGCCGCGCCGAGAACATATCGATAAAATGGAAGTGTAATATGAAGCAAGCGACTGACTTCATTTTGAAGTACATTCTAGTGGCGTTATTTGATACCAAACTAATTTGAGTGGAAACTTTTAATCATCATTATCGTGATTAAATCGGTATTATTTTCTCTCACACAAGTTATAATCGCGTATTCAGTCTGATACTACAGCACCGTATTTCTTTGAGTGTGCATTATATCTAAACTTCAATAGACCAACAATTTGATTGACCGGCCGTTGGACCGACCTTTGAACACATTTCATAACACTTGTGTATATAATATCAAAACACTTGAAATCGAAAAAAAGATACGGGCATAGTTCATAAGTACTGCTATTTTCCCGTAAGACGTGTTGTACAGTTATAAGACGGGTAGTTTAGCAGTACTGCGATCTTCATAAGGCGATCTTCATAAGACGGGTTTATCAGTACTGCTATCTTCATAAGACGGGTAGTTTATCAGTATTGTTATCTTCATATAAGACTGGTTGAACCTGTCTATCCATAATGATGGTTATAATATTTGTCTTTTCCTTAATTCATTTTATAACATGCATGTTCCCATAGTTTTAATACTGCTACTGATATCTTCATAAGACAGGTAGCTTACCAGTATTGCTATCATCATTAGACGGGTTTATCAGTACTGCTATCTTCATAAGACGAGTAGTTTAACACAGCAGTACTGTTATACCTTCATAAGACGGGTAGTTTATCAGTACTGCAATCTTCATAATACGATTTCATTAGTACTGCTATCTTCATAAGACGGGTATTATCAGTAGGCCTACAGTTATCTTCATAAGAGTACCGCTTTACTTTATATAAGATACCCGTACATTTTTCTTAAGACGGGTGGTTGTCATTTTAGGCCTTTTGTTTACGTTCATATGGGTTAAATCTCCGCAAAAATGGTTCCTTTTGTCCTCTACTGTATATGGAATCCTCAAGAATGGAAACATCAAAAATGGTTCGTGAAAGTGAAGAACCCCAAATGGTTCTTCAAATAACCAAAGAAGGTTCTACACACAACCTTTATAGAACTCTCTTTGGTTTGTTGGAGAATCATTAAAAGTTCCATATAGAGGACAGTTTTAGGACCCCCTTTAAAACTGTTATCGCTGAGAGTGTATATATAGTTGGCATCAGTGCTCTTACTTTCATATACCACTGAATACTACTATCTTCATAAGACGGGTAAATATATTATG
The DNA here is from genome assembly GCA_035610835.1 of Ophiura sarsii. Taxonomy (NCBI): domain Eukaryota; kingdom Metazoa; phylum Echinodermata; class Ophiuroidea; order Amphilepidida; family Ophiuridae; genus Ophiura; species Ophiura sarsii. Next base: position 17,936,673 of record CM069450.1, on the reverse strand, counting down.
GTCACAGTTGTCTGTCATGGTCAAGATTTTAAACTTTTTAATCATCGTAATGATCTATGATCTCATCAATGACCGTTTCCCACGACTTTATAAAACCGTGGATTCTCGCAATGAAATAAACCCCCACAGCATCATATTATTGGGTATACGGTGTGGGACAAGGTGGCGATGTTGACGGTAGTGGCAGGGGGTCCAAAATACGTCCCGTTTCCCACACGTACGTAAAGGTGTTTAGACTACAAATTCATTTACTCATAAAGATCCTTAGAGATTTGAATTTCAGTTCAGGGGATTCATCAAATCATATGATTTCTTTCGATCGTTTGCTTTTTTTATTATTTTGACTACAAAATGTGTAAAGCAAGAGCAAAATTAAAAATAAGCCAACACGTTCAATACCGGAATGGGTAAAACACCACAATTAATCAGTTCTATTAAATCATATTCAATACAAATATTAAAATGGTTTTCGCTTTTTTAATGTCGAAACATTCATTTGAAAGAAACAAGCTTTCTAGAATATTGCGTACAAATGGGATGTTTGTGGTCAAACTATTAGTGATGACAAATATAGATTTGTTGTCAATCTTCAGCAATTAATCATTTTTTTTACATTGTTTAAGGAAGGCATGCTTGTCATCATCATGATCAGGCCAGAAAAAAAGAAGTTGACTTGCCCTTTCAGGGCCAGAGTCTGGGTCGGACGGTCGGATTTTTTTATTTATTTTTTATTTAAAAAAATTTAAACAGGGAGATACTAGGCCTACACAAAAACACGTTTTTAAATAAAGATTTTGTTTTTTTATTGATTTTTTTTTATTGATTTTTTTAAACAAGCAGATACTACTCAAAAACATTTACTCAAAACGTTTTCATCTTTCTTTATTGTTATGTGCTTCTTTATAGATTACTTTTTTTACTTTGAAAAAAAAATTTAAAAAAATAGCGACCATAGATTTCCGAAAATTCGGGTAGGTCGGAAAGGGCAAGTCAAGTTGTGTTTTTTTGGGGGGGGCCTCATTTTGAATCAGGCCCGGGTGTTGGTGTGCCATATACATGAAATGGTGATCTGTCAATCAAGAAATAAATGGAGATTTAGAAATTGATGTTCATTGGAATGAGAGGAAAATAGGTTTGTCCCTGAGAGAGCCCAAATTTCCCCATTATCATGATTATTATATGTTAGATAATGAAGCTACAAATGTCTTAGAATGACGCATTAGGCCAACAACAAAATGTTATGTTGTCCTCGATCGCCCGCTCCGGATTTAGGGCCGCTCCGATTTTTTTTAAAAATCAGATTTAATTTTTTTTTTTCCAGATTTTTTTTTCTTTTTCAGATTTTTAAAAACAGTTTAAGGGGGCTGTGGACTCTCAGGTACAGCCTCCGTAAAACTGCCACAAAAAAAATTGGCACTTTTTGGTCTCTAACTCAAAAAATAAATAAGATATTAAAAATTAAAAAAAACCGCTCCTAGGGAATGTTATCAGGATTAACATAAAACTAGTATGACAAAATTTGACAAAATATATTTTGAGTTATCTTTGCAGAACCTAAAATGGGTCAAAAAATGTGTTTTTTATAATTTTTTCCAAAATGGTCAATTTCATTATCATGGTTGGATTAATTGAACCCTTTCGTGCAAAAAACTGTATACGTTTATAAAGATTAAATGAATATTGAAGAAGTTACGGCAGTTTTACGGAGGCTGTACCTGAGAGTCCACAGCCCCCTTTTATTGAATATTAAATTAAGTGTTTATAACATATATGTGCGACTCTCAGAGTGATTTCAACTTCTTGTTGGCTGAATTTTGAGCTTCCGCTAGTAAAAGAAAATTATTTTTAAAAAAATTAAAAAATTAAAAAATCCGCCCGCCCGCCCCTCCTCTCTGAAAGCTGTGGAGGACAACATAACAAATTTTTTTGGCCTTAGGGAGTTATAGTAGGTGTCATAATTGGTAGATAGCCCACCTGTTAATGTACATCGCGCGCTTGCGCCTCCTAAAATTCGGCCTATCGTTCGGCTTTTATTTAGCATTTTCTACATTTCAGATCATGTTTAATTTGATTTTTAAGTCATTAGTAATTCATAATTTGTAAATAATTAGGCAATTATGAACAAATTAAAGAACAATACATTATGTCAATCGTTACTCACAAATAAAACCCGTTAATTATATTCTATTGTTTAACAACCGGGCGCACGATATTATAGCTTATAATTATTATAGATCGTTCGTGTTTAGTTAAATGGCTACTGAACAAACATAAAAAACACGAAGTAAATGTTGATTATTTGACTGATTTGTCCTTTGGATATTCTGGAGCCAGAGGTGCCGCCTGCGTGTGATTAACTGTACAATAAGCTTCGCCATGAGGTAGTCGGCCCATGGTTTTATACGCGTGTGTTTATACCCCGAAGCAATTCGATGACCATGGATCCAGAAGAAAGAAGGAACGATTATGACCAAAGAAAGAAAGGACACACACGCCTGCAAACTCCATACATACACGAAATAAATTTCGACTTATTTACAATTCATGCATGCATGATATGCAGGATAATTAAAATGAGATACAAAACGCAAAGTGATTAAACGTTTTTGATGCAAATCAGCATGGTTTGTTGTTGTGTCACACATACGGCCTTCGTGGTTCCCACGATTTTTAAGAAATACGGGAATTCCCCCAAATCCAATGGAGCATTGTATGATGCGCCTTACAAACGTGGCCGTATGTTGACGGTAGTAGTAGTGGTCAGAGGGTGCGTAGGGTGGAGTTTCCCACACATAACGTGTTTAGTTAATGAAAATAAATCCGTGTATGATAGCCTTTTAACAAAGCGTATTGATGTCGTAATTGCTTTATTTATTTATATTAAGTCAGTCTTATAATAAGTATCAATTATAGCTATATGAAATCAACTTGATTACAATTTATTCAATTAAATATTATACAGGGAAAAAATTATCAACACATTATTAGAATTGATAATCATAATTATTGAAAAATGCTGGCTGACTGCCTTATATCCATGAACCCAAAACTCATATACCGTTTATTACATTAGGATGAGACTATATCGATGACATTACATAAGAGCTGATAAACCACACGAAGATAAATTAGTGCTGAGTGATGAGCCAATCCATCTAAGATAGCCGTTTTGAAATCGTACCATAAAATGTTGATATCGCATCAAAAAGTTGCAGAAATCTTATGATGTTAAACAATTCTAATACGTTCCCGTGGTTTTTAACTACCCGTCTTCTTATGAAGATAGCAGTGCTGATACGAGGAGGGCGGATCAAAAGGTGTTGTCACTTCGCCCATGCTTCTGAAGATGGCCATACAAATTGCCGTTGTTGCTCCAAAGCAGTGGCGTACACAGGGGGTGGTGGTCCAGCCCCCCCCCCCCCACCCTAACCCCGTCGGTTAACCTGAGCCTCCGCCGGTATATTTGCGATTTTGACCATGCGATTTTTTTCTGCCGGTTTTGTGTTTGTGGTCAACCTCATCTCTACCACCGACCCCCCCCCCCCCCCCCCCCCCCCCCCCCTCACCATCACCACCACCACTTATCAATATTTCGGCTGCTGAAGGGGGGAAATTGTGCAATCTGTACGATCTGTACGAGTCTGTAAAAAAAGTTGTCGGTATATTATGCCTTTCGTCGGTACAACTATAGTCGTGCCACACACCCCCCCCCCCCCTGTTTCCAAAAGCTGGGTACGCCACTGCCTCAAAGTATTATAGTGATTGTCTTATCTCTGAATGCACAGCTTTGGCTATAGGTTTTGGATCATTGAAAAAGGCCTCCCAGCAATGTTTGATTTTTGGGAAAGAACCAGAAGTCGCAGGGAGCAAAGTTGGGGGGGGGGATATATGGTGGATGATCCATCAAATGGTATACCATCTTCATCAAGGTAAATCTGGGTGAGGCAAGCTTTGTGAGGACTTAACCGTCTTTTATAGGCTCAATTTCATAGGTATTAAGTAGCTGCAGAAATGGGCTTGGCAACTTCTATATACAGGCATGTATTCCTACTATATATATATGCGAGAGCTAAGAATATGATGCACAGGCTGACGTAACATAATATTAATAAAGACAGTATTGTCTTGTGTAGCTGGGGCTGCCTTTGATAATAGAACTTACTGATCAGCCCTCGTATTAACTACTCGTCTAATGATTATAGTAGGCCTGCTGATACACTTTTACCCGTCTTATGAAGATAGCAGTAGGCATCAGGGATAGCACTGGATCAAAAATGTGAGAGGTCCCATGACATTTTTATGGACCCCGTAGGACTCAACAACAACAACAAAAATTAAGGAGTCCCCCAAGAAATTGAGGGGTCCTGAAGTTTGGGTATTTAAGATTTTTACTTTTTTACGGGCAGTTTTAATGAATTTATATTGTGAGCAAAGGATGGATATGTAATTTACAGAATTTCTTAAGGTTTCCATTTCCATACATCGTCAAATTTAAGAGGTCCCTTCAATTTTGATCGGGACCCGCAAGTCTTTCCAATTTGAAACCTGACGCGTCACTATTAGAAAGTGAGAGGCCTAGGACGCGTCAGAATGCGACCCCTGGTAGGCATGAACTACTCGTCTTATGAAGATAGCAGTAATGATATTATATAACTACCCGTCTTATGAAGATAGCAGTATTGATAAACTGCCTGTCTTATTAAGGCAACAGTACTTAGTAGGAGCCCCAGAGCTCTAAATTCGGCTTTAAAATGGTTTGACCCCTGACCTCCGAACATACTCCAAAAGGAATACTTTTATGTTAGATTCATATCTTGTCTACAAGAATAAAGTGTCCTGCTCTTATGATTCTCTTGCGAATTCATGTTATTGGCATTACCTGTATTCCCCTATATATTCACATCAAAATCACATAAAACAACTCGTGTTGGGGTAGGGGTAATATTATGGCCATAAAAAGTTGAAATAACTATATAAGTATGTATAACTATACATCATATCTATGGGGAAGAACTGCTTCACAAGTTGAGACAGTTATTTATAGTTATAATGTCAATGTTACAGGTAAAATAGCTAAATTGATCATTGGAAAAAGTCACAAAAGGGTCAAAAATGCTTATTTTTGTAACTTTTTCAATTATTCCATGACATTTTTGACCAATATCCATGACATTAAAATGAGAAAAGCTAATATAATGTGACAAGAAATTCTTTCTTAAAATTCATAAACATAATTATATGTAGTTTTGACATTTCCTTTCAATGTTATAGTCAATATACTACTCAAACCCTTACGAGAGGTGATATTACTTCATTTCTACTATGTGAATACATGGGGAATATGATTTTTGCCATAGCCTAATTTCGCAAGAGAATCGTAAGAGCAGGACACTTTATTCTTGTAGATAAGATATGTATCTGTCATAAAAATGTAAATTTAAGAGTATGTTTGGAGGTCAGGGGTCAACTCCTAAATTTGAGGCCTGGGGCTCCTACTAACTGATACTAGTAAACTTCCCGTCTTATGAGAATAACTGTACTGATAAACTACACGTTTATGGTGAATGTACAAACAATTTAAAAAATGTTAGGTTTGTTTTTCGTCGCCTTATGGTAAATAATTAACATGAGAAACAAAATAAATGTTTTGATTCAAACCATTATGAGGTGGTTGTTGTGTCACATTGTTGTCATTGAGGTTCCCACGATTTAAAATAAATACGGGGATTTCGCCAATTTAATGGCTTTGTACGTATACGCCATACCACCGTTGCCCGTGGTCGACTGTTGATGGTAGTGGTAGGGGGTCCGGTCAAGGGGTGTGTAGGGTGACGATTCCCACACGAGAGGTGCTTGTTTAATGAAAATAAATCCGCGATTGATTCCCTTTAACAAAAGCGTATTAATACCTTATTGCTTTACTCATTTTTAAATCAATCTTAGAATTATTAATATAGCTTTAAAATAGCAACTTAATTAAAGTTATATTTAATTAAATAACACTGGGACATAATTAACACTTTTCAAATACCAGTATAGAATTGCAAATTGTTAATGTTGAAAGGCTGACGAGCTGATATCGATAACAAAAATACCATTACAATGTGCGGATAAAATCACACTAACGAATGTGGATCCTCACTGTTTACTGAATATTTAGCAAATTTATCACGGTAGTTTAAAGGTTCCCAGTTGAAAAGGATATATAATTATAACATAACCATGCCTCTTATGAAAATAAAAATTAAGATTATTCTTAACACTCTTCATGCGGCAGGCAGCTGCAGTCGACATTCCAAAATGTCACAAAATATTTCAAATAATTATGTCAAAATTATTGAATTTCATTACCATATTTAGAATCAACTTGAGAAATGCATTAAAATAAGTACAAACATGACTAGTATTGGTTCAGTAATCCTTCAGATAGACCTTGACATTTGAGAAAGGTTTCTGAAAAATCTGTTTTGTATTTGACGCCAAAGTGATTTTTGAGCAAAAATGTAGAAATCACTATTTTGGGGGAAATTTAATACCAAAAATGGATTCTCCGACTCATTTCATTTGAAAAAGTGTATACTTTTATGTACATTACATTATTAGGTTAAAAGTTACAGTGCTTGATAAATTTCATAAAAAAGTGTTGACAGTACCCTTTTAAGATGAATCTGAAGTTTTATGCAATAGGATCGAGGATACGATCCTAACAGTATTGATAGGCAACCCGTCGTTATGAGAATAACAGTACTGAGCGAAAACTCTAATACTGAGGGGTGGTTAAAAGGTTCGTATAAATGAGGCATAAAACTGCGTCACATACACCCACCCGTCTTATTGAGATAGCAGTTATACTGATAAACTATCCGTCTTATGAAGATAGCAGTACTGATAAATACCCGTCTTATGAATATAGCAGCACTGACACACTATACCTGTCTTATGAGGATAGCAGTACTGATAAACCCGTCTAATGATGATACCAAGGCACTACTATCATAGGTCAACTCAACCATTCTTACTTAAGAAGAATAACTCTTCTTATGAGACAGGTATATTTGTCAGTACTTATGAGAATAACAGTGCAGTGCGAAAACTCTAAGACTGAGGGGTGGTTAAAAGGTTCGTATAAATGAGGCATAAAACTGCGTCACAGACACCCACCCGTCTTATGAAGATAGCAGTTATACTGATAAACTATCCGTCTTATGAAGATAGCAGTGCTGGTAAATACCCGTCTTATGAATATAGAAGTACTGACAAATATACCTGTCTTATGAAGATAGCAGTACTGACAAACTGCACGTCTTATGAAGATAGCAGTAAGTCTATTGATGATACCCATCTCACGAAAATCAGTCTGATAAACAACATGTCAATGAAGATAGCAGTACCTGTACCTCATGTCTTATATACATATATATATATAAGAACACTGATACACCTTAAATGAAGACAATGGGACTAATGAACTATCCCGTGTTGTAATACAAAGGAAAAAAATCTATAACCTCAAATAATCTGTAAAGAAGTTTGATACCTCATTCTACGAACCAATTAACCACACCTCAGGGTTAGAGTTCTCGTCATTGTAACACGTGACGTCACTTTGCGCATGGAATAAGGCAGTGCACTGTTACACAGCCCTTTTACGGCAAAAGGATGTATCTTATATGTACTTTCCTAATGATATCCTTCCTTTTAACATAGATTGTGTTAACTTGGTTCAATAATCCTCACAGGAAAAGGTTGCAACTTGTAAAGACAATAAAAGTAATATACTGCCTTTTACCACTACATGATTTATGGAGAAAAAAACTAACTTTGATCATGTTAAAAGGAAGTATACTGTTAAGAAACTTCATATGAGATACATCTCTTTGCCATAAAAGGGCTGTATAACAATAATAGGCCTATACAAGTTATGAAATTAAGCTTATTCTATGAATGAGTGGCATCATTTGCAGATATTTCGAAGGCGTCACGTCCCTGTTCGTGCAAAAAAAAAGACAAGTTGTCGCTGCTTTTTGGATTGAAATATGAATCAGCCCTAAGACTTGTCTTTTCTTTTTACCTCTCAAATTTATCGATACACCGGCTTGCCGCTTGTTTTAGCGATTTCACGCATGAATCAATCGTCCATAGTAGTATTGAGTCGAGTGGTTTATTGACGGACAGGTGAAACTATACCGCGCTATCATTCACTATTATTTCAAGTGTTACTCGGGTTCTTTCACTCATAGTCATTATTACAACTTGTGTTATTATTATTACCATTGTTCAAGCGCCGATTAAGAGATGTATGTTGCACAGTGTTGAATGGTTTGGGGTTGTGGTTATTTTTTCAGTTTTTGTCTATCTTTTAATACCCCTTTAGGTATTGTTTAATAAGTGTCAGATCGCGTTATATGTTTCTGGTTCTCGATGTGTTTACTCAGCGGATAGCTAAGACAGTGCAATAGTGTTTAGTCGCGATGATGATTACTAATAAAAAAGTCTCTCCAGATCCTCATCAAAATGTGCGCGTGTGGAAATGGTTTAATATTAAACATTTTGTATTGTTCGACTTTGTTTATACGATTGATAATTTACCAGAATAAATGTCATCATATTAAGCACGGGTGGTAATCAGTGTTTATTTGTAAGGGATTTGATATTATTTATCATTTATACACCGGTACTATATCTCCATTTTGGTGTCAAACCTGATATACTGTTACCTTCGTAAGACAAGGAGTTTGTTAGTTGCTGCTATCTTCATTAGACAAGATAGATAACAATGGATATCTTAATAAGATTTTATCAGCAGCGCTATCTTCATGAGATCATTACTGCTATCTTCATAAGACGGGTAGTTTATTAGCATCGTTGTTTTTTATAAGATGGGTAGGTATTGCTTTACCTTCGTAAGACAAGGAGTTTGTTAGTTGCTGCTATCTTCATTAGACGAGTAGATAACAATAATATCTTAATAAGATTCTATCAGCAGCGCTATCTTCATGATATCATTACTGCTATCTTCATAAGACGTTAATTAGCATTGTTTTTTTTTATATTAGATGGGTTGCTATCTTCGGGAGATGCGTAGTTTGTCTTCATAAGACGAGCATAGGCCTCTAATAGGCCTATGCTCGTCTTATGCAGACAGTATACATGTAGTACATGCGTACTAATGGATATATTCATCACTGTGTCAATATAAGCCCTACTATAACTTCTTATCTGTATCTTGAAACAAGGAAGTGATACGGATATTGGGCATGTGTGGCGCAGTGGGTAGAGCACTGGACTCATAATCTTAAGGTTGTGGGTTCGAGTCCCGCTGTGGTCAACATGTTGTGCTCTTGAGTAAGGCACTTTACCGCAATTACTCCTCTCTACCCAGGTGTATTTAAATGGGTACCGGCATTCTCCAGTGCTAGGAAGGTAACAGACTCGCTGTGGAGGAGGTGTAGCGAGCCCCACACAGCAACATTATAAAGGAGTGAGTCTGGCCAGGGATACTATTAATTTTGGGATAGGAAAGTCCTATACTAACACACGTAGCGAAAACGGGGCCGTTTGCATAAATTACATAAATTATGGTAGTCATCGGAATGTGTCGGTGACCGGCGTTGAACGCGTTTAACAGTGTTTAACCAGGTTTAACGTAATATTTGGTCAGCATAGGTTTGAGGGCGTTGTGGATTTACACAGACGACGGTGGCCACGCGAAACCTAAATGTTGAATACGTAATGAATAAGGTGAATAACACGTAATCGCGAATGTTAATCTTATCATTTTGACAAATTCATCATAATTAGAAGAATTGTCATCGTTATTACCGGGCGATGACTGTTAAAAATAATTCAAAATAGTGCACTCCCGTTGACATATTGGGTCGTCTGAGAGACGCGTGGCCAGCGTCGTGTCGTCTGCTACAATCACGCCTGATCAGTATAGCGCCACCAGTTCTATGCTGACCAAATTTTCATTTAAAAGTGGACCCGATCGGCAAGCTCACTGGCACACCCCTGGTCTGGCCCTATCGCTTTAAAAGGAAGATGGGCACTCCGCTCCTGGTATTAGAGGATCGACCGCCTTTACCTTAAGACAGGTGGTACGAATAGGCTAAATTGGTTATGCAGATTGTCATACCAATTATGTACCTGGTATATAGGCTATAACTCGAAGTACTCAAAGATAAAGATGTTCTGATTGCTGGCCTGATTTTCAACTTCATGTTTTCTATTTTACATGAAAGGTCATCCTTAACATTTTCGCATTCCAAAGTTTGAGTTGCATAACTCCAATGGTTCTTATTTTAGAAGCACAAGGTCATAACAAATTTGCCAATTGAGTAGTACACAAACTGGCGGGTGGTTAACCATCTTTGGCAGTAATTCACCGCATTTTAGCTTTTAATTTCAAAATGGAACATTTCTGGCCCCTAAGATTTTACGGACATAGTAAAAGTTAAAAAAATATGGGGATTCTTTTGATTTAAAAAAAATCATAGCCAAAAAAAAAAGGTGTTCAGAACATACACCTAAAATATGAGTGGTAAAGCTTTGCTTTTGACTTTTACAACTTTTAGCCAATAGCTATGATTGTTGTGGCTTTTATGCAAACATCACGTCTTTCGAGAACCTTACAAAATAAAATGCCCGCTTGCCGTCAAGAAGAGATGAAAAAAGAAGATAGAAAAAAAATGACAGCTAGCTTTGTTGGTTCATCATCCTCGAAGCTAAATTTGTTGACCGCTGGTAAATTACAATTTGTTTCTATCGCCCTAAGGTGTCCGCTGGTTCAGCAGAGCGTGCTACGACGGGTACCGTATATTACACGACCGGACCACCTTGATGTTAATTCGGTCCAAGAGCGACTCTTACGCAGGTCGAATCTTGCGTGAGCGAGCTGGGTATACGGCCCCAAAGCCCGGGGATATTTGCCGTTTGAAAATTAAAAACAACTCCGTGGCATTGGAAGTTGTTCACTTTGGTGGATGAAAGCTGTATATATTGTAGAGGATTGTGCTATTTCGAGCAAAGGTTTAAAGGGTAGCGTGCACTTCTAGCTCAGTTCCATGTATAAGGAAAGACGGGTTATTAGTGATGGCTCAGAAAAAGGACAAAGTCCGACGAGTCTTTTTAAGACGCGTGGGTATTTAAGATGAGGGGTTGGTAAAGCAAGGGAATGAGTTGACTTTAACGCTCGAGGCCCGGATAAAGGAACAAGAACATTGGGTTTCTATGGTAAAAAAAGATGCGAATACGTGGTATAGAGTTTAATTCATATAAACATAAATAGGCCTACTAAATTGGTCATTTCAATTGCGTGTCTGATTCTGTCAGTGATTCGTTTATACAGATGCTAATTATTGTTATGGTGATGTTTTAATTATCATAGAGCAATGTTATCGTTTTTAAATATGATAATTTACTTCATGAAGCAGTTGAGGTAAAACACTTGAGTATTTTGTGTACATATATTATCTATAATACGTGTTAAGCGGTTGTTATACTGACACTGATTTGCGTGACACTTATCATGCTATCGTTAGTAGATAGCACATCATTGATTATAATATATAATAATACATCATCTTGTCATAAGAATATATCGTCTTATCATAAGAATATTATCGTCTTGTCATAAGATTACATCATCTTGTCATAAGAATATAGTCATCTTGTCATAAGAATAATCATCTTGTCATCAGAATATATCATATTGTCATAAGAATATTATCTTGTCATAAGAATATATCATCTTGTCATAAGAATATATCATCTTGTCACAAGAATATATTCTTGTCATAAGAATAAATCATCTTGTCATAAGAATATATTGTCTTGTCATAAGAATACATCATCTTATCATAAGAATATATCATTTTGTCATAAGAATATATCATCTTGTCATAAGAATATATCATCTTGTCATAAGAATATATTATCTTGTCATAAGAATATATCATCTTGTCATAAGAATATATCATCTTGTCATAAGAATATATCATCTTGTCATAAGAATATATCATCTTGTCATAAGAATATATCATCTTGTCATAAGAATATATCATCTTGTCATGAGAATATATCATCTTGTCATAAGAATATATTATCTTGTCATAAGAATATATCGTCTTGTCATACGAATATATCATCTTGTCATAAGAATATATTGTCTTGTCATAAGAATATATTGTCTAGGCCTAGTCATAAGAATATATTGTCTTGTCATAAGAATATATCATCTTGTCATTAAGAATATATCATCTTGTCATAAGGATATATCATCTTGTCATAAGAATATATCATCTTGTCATAAGAATATATCATCTTGTCATAAGAATATATCATCTTGTCATAAGAATATATTATCTTGTCATAAGAATATATCGTCTTGTCTTACGAATATATCATCTTGTCATAAGAATATATTGTCTTGTCATAAGCATATATTGTTTTATAAGAAAATATTGTCTTGTCATAAGAAAATATCATCTTGTCATAAGAATATATCATATTGTCATATATTGTCTTATCATAAGAATATATCATATTGTCATAAGAATATATCGTCTTGGCATAACAATATATTGTCTTGTCATAAGAATATATTGTCTTATCATAAGAATATATCATATTGTCATAAGAATATATCGTCTTGTCATAAGAATATATTGTCTAGTCATAAGAATATATCATCTTGTCATGAGAATATTTCATCTTGTCACAAGAATATATTATCTTGTCATAAGAATATATCATCTTGTCATGAGAATATGTCGTCTTGTCATAAGAATATTTCATCTTGTCATAAGAATATATCATCTTGTCATAAGAATATATCATCTTGTCATAAGAATATATCATCTTATCATACGAATATATCATATTGTTATAAGAATATATCATCTTGTCATAAGAATATATCATATTGTCATAAGAATATATCATATTGTCATAAGAATATATCATATTGTCATAAGAATATATCATATTGTCATAAGAATATATCATATTGTGATAAGAATATATCATATTGTCATAAGAATACATAATCTTGTCATAAGAATATATCGTCTTGTCATAAGGATATCAGGTCATATGAATATATTGTCTTATCATAAGAATATATTGTCTTTTAATAAGAATACATCATCTTATCATAAGAATATATCATATTGTTATAAGAATATATCGTCTTGGCATAAGAATATATCATCTTGTCAAACGAAAATATCATCTTGTCATAATAATATATCGTCTTGGCATAAGAATATATTGTCTTGTCATAAGAATATATTGTCTAATAAGAAAATATTGTCTTGTCATAAGAAAATATCATCTTGTCATAAGAAAATATCATATTGTCATAAGAATATATCATATTGTTATAAGAATATATCGTCTTGGCATAAGAATATATCATCTTGTCATACGAAAATATCATCTTGTCATAATAATATATCGTCTTGGCATAACAATATATTGTCTTGTCATAAGAATATATTGTCTTATCATAAGAATATATCATATTGTCATAAGAATATATCGTCTTGTCATAAGAATATATTGTCTAGTCATAAGAATATATCATCTTGTCATGAGAATATTTCATCTTGTCACAAGAATATATTATCTTGTCATAAGAATATATCATCTTGTCATAAGAATATATCATCTTGTCATGAGAATATGTCGTCTTGTCATAAGAATATTTCATCTTGTCATAAGAATACATCATCTTGTCATAAGAATATATCATCTTGTCATAAGAATATATCATCTTATCATACGAATATATCATATTGTTATAAGAATATATCATCTTGTCATAAGAATATATCATATTGTCATAAGAAAATATCATATTGTCATAAGAATATATCATATTGTCATAAGAATATATCATATTGTCATAAGAATACATAATCTTGTCATAAGAATATATCGTCTTGTCATAAGGATATCAGGTCATATGAATATATTGTCTTATCATAAGAATATATTGTCTTTTAATAAGAATACATCATCTTATCATAAGAATATATCATATTGTTATAAGAATATATCGTCTTGGCATAAGAATATATCATCTTGTCATACGAAAATATCATCTTGTCATAATAATATATCGTCTTGGCATAAGAATATATTGTCTTGTCATAAGAATATATTGTCTAATAAGAAAATATTGTCTTGTCATAAGAAAATATCATCTTGTCATAAGAATATATCATATTGTCATAAGAATATACTGTCTTATCATAAGAATATATCATATTGTCATAAGAACATATCGTCTTGGCATAAGAATATATTGTCTTGTCATAAAAATATATTGTCTTATCATAAGAATATATTGTCTTATCATAAGGATATATCATCTTGTCATAAGAATATATCATATTGTCATAAGAATATATCGTCTTGTCATAAGAATATATTGTCTAGTCATAAGTATTATTGTCTTGTCATAAGAATACATCATCTTGTCATAAGATTATATCATCTTGTCATAAGAATATATCATCTTGTCATAAGAATATATTATCTTGTCATAAGAATATATCATCTTGTTATTCTTGTCATAAGAATACATCATCTTGTCATAAGAATATATCATTTTTTCATAAGAATATATCATCTTGGCATAAGAATATATCATCTTGTCATAAGAATATATCATCTTGTCATAATAATACATCATCTTGTCATAAGAATATATCATATTGTCATAACAATATATCATATTGTCATAACAATATATCATCTTGTCATAACAATATATCATCTTGTCATAAGAATGTATCATCTTGTCTTAAGAATATAGGCGTATCGTCTTGTCATAAGATGACACATGCATTTGTTGTGTATAGTCTGTTTTGTTTTTCCTATTCAAACTGTGCATGACCATACTTGCATGTTCTGACCCAGTAACCTCGACATTAGAAACTAAAGCTAGCCATGTCATAAATATTCTGATATGTTTGTAGATTTACCTATAGAAACTAAACCTAGGTGACTGCTGAACTGATATCAACTTGGCTCACATTTTCATAGGACTGCCCTTACACGTATCAAAATACTGCTAATGTGCTAATATGATCATTCCTTTATTTCTGTCGTACCGTGGTTCCCCAGACAAGGTAAACGTCAATTACGTTTTATCGATATAGTTTGTCTTGTCCCTGCGTTAAGTTTTCTATCGATAGGCCTTTGAACGGCAGCAAAGGGGGAAATCTTTTAATTCAGTTTTCGCCAAGTTTCCCCGCGGAGGAGATGATAGTAACTGTATGCCCCATTATATACTCTTATCCTTTTAAACTAATTTGTCTTGGCGAAATCACACCGATGTTATCTCACCACGTCGGCGGCGCGCCGCGGCGGGAATGATACACCGCGTGTACATCCATAAACAGTGTAGATAGTTGGTGCCTTTTACGGATTTATCAATTTGTTTCTTGGAGGATGTATGAAGAAGTTCAATCAGAAGCATTCACGTGTTTCAATTTATCAAATACCTGCCGGCCAGACACAGAAGCGCAAATTCCACCAAGCAGCCAAACCGAAGGGTATATAAAAAGCCCGTTAAAACAAGCTTATAAGTAGGGAACCAGTTATCCACTTTTCTCGATGAAATTGGGGGTTTCCTCGTGCGCTACCACAGCCATTTAGTCTTGTTAACGCCCCATTATCGTGTTTATGTATAAAGACATTAACTTTATTGGCCGGCAAACCGTGCTCGCGTGTCGCCATTGTATTATAAAAATGGGGCGAGAATGAGACTATTTACATCACTTTTTTAGCCTTCAGCGACATTACGGTTTGATATATTTTATATGAAACATATGAACATGGTCGTATGATTTCAGCTGAAAAGAATGACAAGTGAAAAGTATTTTATAATTGGTTATTGGTCGCATAGAGCGGTTCGTCCCCTTAAGCCGAGTAGAATCGGGAATTTGTATGAAGGTTTCACTATCAGCGACATTTATTGGTTAGATAAATAAAATTAGTCTCAAATGGATATCAATTAAATATGTATCATTTTATAATTTATGTTTAGCTTGAAACAATTCATAATAATAGAGTGACTAATATTATAAAGAATTTCTAAAGGAAAATCAAACGAGCCAATTCAGACAGATAATAATTATACCTATTCGCCGTTTACGTAAATATGTATTCCACTATTGTGGCGATCATTATTGATTGTGGTTCGAACACATGACCCTACATTAGAAACGCTGTCATTCTTTAATAGCGAATTCACATAGGCAACAAAAAAAAGAGTTGACTTGCCCTTTCCGACCGACCCAAATTTTCGGAAATCTACATGTTTTTTTTGTTGTTGTTGAAAGAAGCACATAACAATAAAGAAAGATGAAAACGTGTTTTTGAGTAGTGTCTGCTTGTTTAAAAATAATATTAAAAAAAATTTAAAAAATAAATAAATAAATAAATCACTCGTCCGACCCTGACTTTGACCCTGAAAGGGCAAGTCAACTTTCTTTTCTTTTTTGGCCTACATTACATTTGACATCAGGTTACATGCAATAGAGGTTATCCATCCAATGGATTACCTGCCATGTTGTCGGGTATAATAACCGTGTTTAACACTTTCCACGCGGCAGGCGGATGCAGACGACATTCCAACATTTCAAAAAATGTTTTTAAAATGTCAAAATTATTGAATTTCATCACCATATCTGGAATCTCCATGAGAAATGCATTAATTTACGTACAAACATTCCTAGTATTGGTTCAGTAACCCTTGAGATAGACTTTGAAAGTTGGGAAAGGTTGCTGAATCTCTTTTGTGTATGGTAAAATAAAAGCCGCGTGGATAGTGTTAAGATTTTCAGAAATAAGACACACCTGTTACATGATATTATGTAGGCCAATTAGGTAACACGGTTCATGCAATTAATTGGACGTCATGCCCTGATTCAATCAAATGAAGACTAGTATAGGTGCGATTCCCATCCATTAGAAATGCTTTAAAGGTCCTTTACATTTCCAAATTTCCATCCGTGGTTCTTTCTCATTTTCCTACCCACTTTGTCCAAGCAGCGACCACTTATAAACCTTAAATCATTTCGTCCACTACCCATTTAATAGCTCTATTTATTGCTATTCACATACCCCCTTTGTTAAAAAAAAAAATGTAATTCTTCTTCCAGGGAGACCCGTTAACAGCATTCTTTCAGAGGGTCTTTGGTAACCAAATGACCGAAATGCAACACTGTTTGCGATACACCCACATATGTCCATATACTGAGTAAATGTACCATTACACTCGGAGCGATCATAAAGTCGAAAAAGTATTATAAATGGAATGCGTTTACATGAAAGTTCTCAACAAAATATACCAGATGACCAGTGACTTCTATAATGACGTCGCCTAATATCAAGTAAGTGTCATTTTGAAAGATTCGTCAGAAAGCTTTGTCTCTTGTATGCCTTAGGGTAGGATGAAACAGATTGGTAAATGACGATATATGCCGTAGGCTAACCCTGATATCCTCGCCCCACATGGCGGGTATAAATAGTATAAATTGAACTGATTTGACGAGCTATTTAATTTGTCATTTTTGAAGACCAAATTAGGTTGGTCAAACTTGCATTTAATCATCGTTTAGTTAACCCGTGTTAAAAGACTTAAAAGTGTGTTAAGGCAAATCTTCACACAAAGATTACGAAGATGTTAGTTATCCGTAGAAGAATTATATTACAAAGATGATAAATCATAATAGATTTTGCAGAGGATGGCAACCCTCAACCGCGTTGAAAATGGTATATAAATATACCAACAAGATGGACTTGAAAAAGATACCAAATTACAAGAAACATCTGACGATTGGCCATATTTTAGATAGTGAACATTGGCAGTTGGTAGGAAATACTCCTAATATGGTAACAAATGACAAAGAAAATATGTACTCAACATCAACTGAATTAAAGAAATCTGAACTAGTGAACTGACAAAACGTTTTTTATACATGCATTGGCTTTCTGTAAACAATGTTCATATACCTACTATACAATCAAGGAAAAAGGTTGGCACACTTTGTTCCGATTATTAGTAAAAGAGTGCCCCTCTCCCCGAAGCAATGTTGATCCGAGCCACATGTCATCAGAAGCCTTGGTAGCTCCTCCAACATTGATTGATGGGGGTGGGGAAGGATGAGAGAAAGGGGGTGAGAGAAAGGGGGAGACCTCTGCTTGCTATTAAAGAATGCTATGTCCCAAGTATGTTTTCTATTGCGAGCACAGGGATAAATTGTGTCAAAAGTGCCAACTATTATTTTCCTTGATTGTAGGTCTTTAAGCACATTGGAAGCAGATAAGCAGCGCTATAACATAAGCAGATAATAGTATATGATTAAAACGTAATGGCACTTACATTTGTAATGAAAAGCAACAAATAGATATTTTAACTATTTGCAATATGTATAAATTATGCAAATTATTTTAAAACGAAATTATCCAAATGAAATGGAATGTCCATGAGCGTAAATCCATTTGCTTTAAAGATTTTTCATCTAGGTGGATGATGACCCAGATATTTTAATGCACTGGTGAAATATCTAGCTTTATAATAACTATATTGTAACCCACTGGGCAAATGTAGTAGCCGAACATTTCAACATATATTCAATTTAGAAGATAGCGATTTTCTATACAATTAATTGCAATTTACTGTTTATCAATTTTCTCTCGAAAATTTTCCCCAAATCTTCTCATCGTAAACTCATCGGGCATTTTTCAACTTTGTTTGTCAATGAAAAATGATGACGATTTTCAGTTATGTTTTCAGCCATAATCGGGTTAAAATTCAATCAATCTTTAGAGTTAATCCACTTTACGGCAAGCTAATCAAGTCAAGTGAAGAAACAGCATCTTAAGGCAGGAGAAGAAGCTATCCAGCACGGTGCGGATTTTAAAAGAGCTCGCGGAGATTGCGTGATCTGTTGAGATAGGGACACGGCGATGAGGATCATCACAGCGTGCGCTATCGGGTGCTATATACGGACCTTAAAAAATCTCTTAGGTCATCAGATATATTTATTATGATTTTTGTAATTTGAGAACACAAGTTTTAGAAAAGGGGGTTAAGTCGCAAATGATTTTTAAAACGCGGTTGACAATTTTGGACCAATTATTATGTTTCTTTTAATTCTCGATATAGGTGAAAAGATTCGAGTCGTCATCCCTTTGCGAAATTCTATCCAACCAATTTAAATGACCCACATTATAATTTATTCTAAAATTGAAAACAAAAAAACTCGAATACCATATATAGAAGCGTATCGATCATCATGGAGGCCTATATCTCGCTATATTTCCCCTGCTTTTATTTCCATAAGATCGGTAGTTTTACAGTAGGCCTATACTGCTATCTTCAGAAGACGGTTGGTTTATCAATACTGCTATCATCATAATACAAGTATTTTATCAATACTGCTATCTTCATAAGATGGGTTTATCAGTACTGCTATCTTCATGAGACGTGTAGTTTATCAGTATTGCTATCTTCATAAGACGGGTATATTTATCAATACTGCTATCTTCAGAAGACGGTTACTAGTTAGTTTATCAATACTGCTATCTTCATAACGGTTACTAGTTTATCAATACTGCTATCTTCAGAAGATACGTTAAATCGTTACTTTACCAGTGCTGTCTTCATAAGACGGTAGTTTATCAGCTAGGCCTACCGCTATGTTCATCAGACATGTAGTTTATCAGTACTTAGGCCAAACAAAGAAGATTTTGCAAATAAGCTAAGTGCTGTGCGATTTTTTTTTTTTAGAAAATAGGCTATGAGGTATGTGATTATTTTTTGTTGTTGCTAATCCAAGCTTCAGAAACCTTTTTTTTTAAAACTTTTTTTCTAAAAATCCAACAAACAAAAAAATCCTCCAAGAAAAAATCCCCCCCAAAAGAAGTTTTTTTTAGGCCTCAGCGCATAGACCTACGAGCCGTAGCTCAATTCACATACCAATGCGGGCGGGCTTCTGAGACAGACTATCTTCTTTGTTTGGCCTCATTGCTATCTTCATAAGACGGATAGTATACTCTTATCGTCAGAATACGGGAAGTCAGTTCCGTACTGATATCTTCATAAGACGGGTAGTTTATGAGTACTGCTATCTTCATAAGACGGGTAGTTTATCAGTATTGTATTCTTCATATAAGACGGGTAGTTTACTACTATCTTCATAAGACGGGTTTATCAGTACTGCTATCTTCATAAGACAGGTAGTTTTATCAGAATGTGAAATGATTATCATACCTATATTTTCTAAATTAACAAATAACAAAATGGATGTGAATTATAGGCCTATACGAAGATAATTCTGTTGATCATAATTTGATCATATAATGGTACACGTTCAGCTATAGTCAGACCTTCTGATACCGATTTAGTTTGCCTTTTTAAAGTCAATCACGCCGTGTGAGTCCTGTATCGTTTTCACCTTTGCACATAGCTACAGCCATTGATTACTCCCGCACCGTGGCTATATCATCATTATAATTATATTGATTCGACAGATTGATCAGTTTATACGATTATTGAAACATTTATTGCATTATTCTATCAAGTTAGAGGGTGGTGGATATAATATATTTAATCAAAAGTCAAGTATACCCCGTTCATGCAATTTACTTGCGCGGTCATGTCTTGAACAAATATATTTCTGTTGATGCAATAATGGTGCAGTGTATACACATCGGCGGCGGGCGATTGGCTGAGAATGTTGTATTATATACCGAGTCAGTGGCCCAAAGGGTTGCTTGTTTGATTGAAGATAGATTAATATATGCTATAAATGTTCCATGAAATTATGTAAATAGTGCGGTAATTTGTGGTTACTCTGAATCGAAACTCGGTTATAGTGGTAAATTGATGCGTATGAGGGTGTTTTTCCCATCACGTAGAAACGGGGTTTCGAAGATGTGTCTCAGTATTACTGCTTTTAATGTTGTGAGGGTTATAAACTTAGGCCTATGCCTGCTGACCCCTTACTTCAGAAGAAATAACTAACGGCATCAGTGTCATAAACCGTATAAAATAGGCCAATATGATATATAATAATTAAAATATGGTAGGAAAAATAGATGCCTTATCGAGGTGGTATTTGAATCAGGCCGTATAGAGTTAAAAGTGATAATTAAATAGGCCTATATAAATCAAAATAGCCTCTAATAGACCGATACCAAAATGGTTAAATGATAATTAAACGTCGGTTTTTCAGAGAGAGACACATTTTCTCCCGGGGGAAATTTGCTGTCAGTGTCAGATCTGTTGAATTCCGCCGAGTAGAAGAAGAAGATGATGAAGAAGAAGAAAAAAGGAGAAGGGAAAAAAAAATCGAAGAACAAAATACCTGGAAGGGAAACAGGTGCCGGTGAGGAAAAACATACCCTGTGTCTTAATAAAAACAATGCGTGTGATTAAAAAAATGGCGACACGCTCCAAGTTGTCTTTCGCATCGATGGAGCTCTCGGCGATATAGTACCTGGAAAGGAGGAGCCGCCGTACGTCTTACAGAAGAAGAAAAAAGGGTATTCTCAATTTTAAAGTACACATCGCTTCTTTTTTTTCACTATAGCGAGCAAGCGAGCGAGATAGCTCTCTCCATTTAGATTTATGTAAACACGATATCAATATACGATATTTAATATACAGTATCATCGATTGGGAGGCTAAAAGATTATGATAACAATCATCATGATTATATTATCCTGTATTTATTGTTGTGTTATACGAAAATTGATATGTTTTAAATTTCTATCGAATAGCTACTAAAATTACTCGTGTTTTAATTTAAAGACTTCACTGCTTAACAAATAACCCGTGGTTTATGGAGGCTGCATGATGCACGCGCTTGTATAGGATGAGGAAAGACTACGCTAGACGGTGGTTTAATTTGCACTTAACGCAAACCCAGAACGATTTCAGCACTGAAGTGAGTGGCCGTACCTAGATTTAATTACACTTTGAGGTCTCCTGAACATTTTTTTCCTCTCATCGTATATAGTATATACGCATCGATATATTGCGCGAAAAGCCGTAAAGGCAAAAGCTCTAAGCAAGGAGATAGCTAAACGCTCTCTCGCTATGATGATGCGCGACCAAGCGTGTGCAAATTTCACCCCGGCCGGAAAAGAAAATGATAAAAACGGCAGTGCTCGCTTAAGCATTCAATCAGTTGGAAACGGGAATGCCCATAGGTACTCGACCTAGGTGAGAAAAAAAATGAGCGAGGAATATGTATAAGAGGCCGTATACTTCGCATTTGACTTGCATGGGTTAAGCTTACTTAAAATATATAATATAGCGATATAGGTATGGTGGCACGCTTGCAGTACACAGCAACACACCTGGACCAAGTGGTGACAGTATCACAGAATTAGGTTGAAACTTTATTGAAATCAGTGTACTAAATACCTACCGGGAGTCGGGGAAGCAAAGTGTCTGAAAAGGGAACCGATACATTTGGTCGTAAAAAGATATAAAGGGTTCAACAAAAGAAAGTATACACTTTGTTTATGTCATTTTGAGTAAAATTCAATTTTGTTTTTACCAAACAGGCTAGATAGGCATTTAGATTAATCTTTTAAGCATAATTTGATACCAAATTTGCCCCCTAACAACAAAGATAAACCATGATTAGCACGATTTAAAGAAAATTAGTCACTTTTCAAAAGTCACATTTTCAATACACTACGCGGGAAGAAAAGACCACATGTTACCTGTCCATAATCAAATAGCCCGCTCGTTCAGGCACAATTATCAATATCCATTTCATTCCCGGCCATTCAAAGTGCCACGCACAGCATTTTCTCGCGGCTTGCGTGCGTTGAAAATGTGACTGGTTTATCTTTGTTGTTAGGGGGCAAATTTGGTATCAAATGATGCCTAAAAGATTCATCTAAATGCCTATCTAGCCTGTTTGGTCAACAACAAAAATGAATGTTACTCAAAATGACATAAACAAAGTGTATACTTTCTTTTGTTGAACCCTTTATATGCGCGCTGCTATCTTCAGAAACGAACGTCCATTCCCTTAAAATGCTATATCTTTGGTACAATTTGACCTTTTGCAAATTGAATGATTCAACAATTACAAAAGATCTGTCTTACGAAGATGGCATGAGAACTTTGTAAATGTTCGTCTTATGACGATGCAGTATAGTGATAAACTGCTCGTCTTATGAAGATAGCACTATAGTAGGCCTATACTGGCAAAAACAAAAATACCCATAAATGAAGTTGGCAATATTGATGTCATACCCGCCTATTTAAGAAAGCAGTAACCCTCACGTCTTTTAAAGATAGCATTAAACTACCTGTCGTATGAAGATAGCAATATCCTGATAAACATACCCGTCTTATGAAGATAACTGTAACTGATATAAACTTCCCGTCTTATAGAGATAGCAGTACTGATACACCCGTCTTATGAAGATGGCAGTAATGATAAACTACAATATAATGTCTTATTAATGTAACAGTACTGATAAACTATCCATGAAATAAACATTTTTTTCCTGGATTATTGTCTATAACCATAACTCTAACAAAAACAAACGGAGAAAGGAACATAAAAATTGTTCATAACTCAATCTAGCAAAATCTTTCTCTCTTTGATATAGGCTTAATTCTAAAAAATATACAAGCACAAAAAGTCATTTCAAGTTACAGCACGAATTATAATTCAGTCCATACCCTGTAGTCCGTATGGGCTCCCCGTCCCACACCAACATGCCAGACAGCAGGCTTTTCCCTCATTTTTTCATCGATATGCGTTTTAACAACTCAACCTTACGGACCCCGAGAGAAATCTCTACAATAACACACTTTCACTTAAATATCACCGTACTGCAAACACGCGGACTTCATCGAATCGACATCCACCCGGTAACCCAATCGCTCCCGCTTGTAATATAACCAGTCCCTTGTTTACATGTTATAAATGTTGAGCCATTTATGTATTTTGTTCACTTTTTATGCCAAGGAAATCATTTTTCATTTCGCCCATCTGTCTATATATTTCATTCCTCGGGTATAATATATATGCCATACAACCTCAGGGCATCCACCAGTAAAAATAGGCTACCCTGCAGAATTCTTGAATATGTAAGCCTATATCATTTCTAAATAACAGATGAAATACATATTTTGCAGGTCTGTCTTGTTGCTCCTTATATGGTGATGCAATTGTTAAAAAAAAACCTTTTACCACTTTTCAGTTAGCAAACAGACAAATGGAGAAAACACGTCTATGTGCGAAAAACATCAGGCGCGATTTCTGTTTAACGCACCAGCGCGCTTTAGACACCTTAGGCGATACGCCTTCTGGTTTTTAAGTGTGTTTGTCCACTAGCTATAAATGGCACATCGTTTAAACAATTGAAATGCCAACCTTGTCCTATACCAGCCAGAAAGACCAGTATTTTTTTTCCTTCTTCGCGCGATGCGGGTCGATTTCTTAGTGCAAAAAGGCTCTCTCTCTCGAGTCGAAGAAACCTGTGTGTCTTGTCAGCATTAAGTGTAAAGATATCACTCCCCGATGACTTATCTCATAACAGCCAAGTACTTGGCGTGTTAAGTGCCGAGGAAGTGCCCACTCAAGTGTATGTGGTTAAGGGCCCTTGACACGGGCAACTGAACAATAACGCAGACAGTAAAGAGTGAACCAATCTTAAGGATTGCTTTACACCTTAAGAGAAGCTCTTTGAATCGGGAAATTGGAAAATATCTGATACCTGATGCCTTTTTAAGGCTTAATCGCAGGAAGCAGCACCACGTGTATTATTTTAAATAAGATTTGGATTAAATTAATTGCAAAGTTTTTATAGCACAAGATTTGTAGTAAATTAATAGCAATCGTTTTACCAAAATCATGTCTATAGACCTATACCCGTGTGAAAAAGTGATACTTTCCAAAGATTTATGGTTAATATCAGTGACCGGAAATAGACGAAGCTTCTTATTTCACAAAAGGGTCGAAATTAAACCAATATAAACAATGATTTTGAAACAAATCCCGAGAAATGGCCATATACCACTCTTGCCACGACGGCATTACAATCTGGCTAAAAGCAAAAAAAAGGTAAGTTCGATAAGTAAGTTCAGAAAGTACTACCAGGGGTGTGTCACTGAGCTTGCCGATCGGGTCCACTTTTAAATTGAACTTAGTCAGCATAGAATTGGGGGCGCTATACCGATCAGGCGTGATGATTGTAGCAGACGACGCAACGCTGGCCACGCGTCTCTCAGACGACCCAATTTGGCAACGGGAGTGCACCATTTTGAATTATTTTTAACAGTCATCGCCCGGTTAACGATAAAAATCCTTTTAATTATGATGTATTTGTCAAAATGATTGTTTAAAATTCGCGATTACGTGTTATTCACTACGAATTCAAAATTTAGGTTTCGCGTGGCCACCGTCGTCTGTTTAAATCTACAGCGCCCCCAAACCTATGCTGACTAACATGCCGTTTAACCTGCCGTTAAACCTGGTTAAACGCCGGTCACGGACGCATTCCGGACGATTACTATAATTTATTCAAATATGCAAAAGGGTCCGTTTTCGCTACGTACGTTAGTATAGGACTTTCCTATCCCAAAATTAATAGTATTCCTGGTACTACTGTTGAAGATTTG
>CM069450.1:17873498-17905998 GCA_035610835.1 Ophiura sarsii | reverse complement strand
TTTTGACCCGTTTACTTAGCAAATGACATTGAAATATTTGTCTGAAAATTGAAAGGAAGGTAAGAAATCGTCTCATTTGTCGCTTATTCGTGGCAACAAAGTCGTAAGTGCTGTGTTATTCATTTCACACATGCAACCTTTTAATCAGTCGGCGAATTTGTCACGTTTTGTGTTAGACGAGCTATTCATAAACACACGAGGAAAACACTTTCCACGCGGCTATTTTTACTTAGTTTTACCATATTCAAAACAAGATTTTTTAGAAACCTTTCGCAATGTTCAAAGTCTATCTCAAGGATTACTGAACCAATACTAGGAATGTTTGTACTTATTTCAATGCATTTCTCATGGTGATTCCAAATATGGTAATGAAATTCAATATTTTCGACATTTTTTAAACATTTTGTGAAATTTTGGAATGTCGTCTGCAGACGCCTGCTGCGTGGAAAGTGTTATTGAAACACGAGAATATAATAACACTAACGGGCGCTCTTGTAGAAAAGAAAAAACACCACTTCTTGTATACAAAATATAAATTGATTTCTTCTTTTCAAAGTGGTTTAAGAAAATATATTTCACTATAACCTTGACACCTACTTCTTTTAACTGTATTCATGTGTAGTTTGTTGTAATATTTTATCATAAACGGAAGTTTTGATCAACAGGCAAAGCGATCTTACGTCGAAAGGCACTATGGGTAATCTATTCAAAAGGAAAAGGATTCTAATTTGTATATTTATTCACCTATTTATTCACCTATTCATTTATTTATTCACGTATTTGTTTGTTTATTTATTTATTTATTTATTTATTTATTTATTTATTTATTTATTTATTTATTTATTTATTTATTTATTTATTTATTTATTTATTTATTTATTTATTTATTTATTTATTTATTTATTTATTTATTTATTTATCTATCTATTTATTTCATCATCTTTATTATAATAATATAAAGAAGCAAACACACAAACCCAAGAACATCTAGGGCCTATGCTGACCCCAGGCATGGGAGTTACATAACACAAGAACATACAAATTAATACAGTACTCAAAGAAAGCAAAACAACGGAATTTATAAACAAAAACAACAAAATGAAAAACTATCATGGCGGCACAAAATAAATCTAAATGAGCTCATGGATGTTCCACTCCGGCTCATGTCTGGCATTGTAGATGGAATATGAAGAGGTAAGAACGGATTTTGAAATTTTGTTTTTGAGTTCAGAATATTTTGTGGAACTTTTCAGTTGCCTGAAGATACTATAGTCATCCTCTTCTTATTGTCCGTGTCAATCAAACCCCTTGAGCCGATCTCAATGGCGATTAATGAGCAATCAAAGCCTGTGTCAGCTATGTTAGAGACCAGGGTTGAGTATCGGTCGATCTTTGTTTGATGGGCATTAATAATGTTGGGTTCGAATGGCACGGTCAATTCGAAGAGGATGACTTTTTTCTCAGTAGACCAAACCAGAACGATGTCCGGCTTTTGCGATGTGGCAATGACATACGGAGGCACGGTTCCACCACCTATGGTGCAGTTCTCAATGTCAGCAAAGATACTTAGATCGCCGTTCCTGTATGTTTCACTGTCTTTGAAGGCAGCGAGTAATATGTGAAGGACATTGTTGTGCCTCCATAACAATCTTGACCACAATAACACTTAGAATGAATGATTAGCCTATAAACGGGTGACAGCAATGTTTATAATTAAAAGCAACAGTCGAAGGGACTGGACTGTTAATACATGCTTGAGGGAACAACATAATGACCACAACAGTGTCCAATATGCCTTATTGGCCGTTGTAATGCTTTGGCGCGAGTTTTAAAAGCACGGGTCCTAAATAAAACGGGATGCGCGCGCATACTACCAGGCAAAGAACAATGGCAACTGCCGGGCAAATGTTTGGTATGACGTCACCTGTCACCCCATCTATACATATCGCAACCACCCACGAAGCATTTCAGATGAACCGTCATAACTTCAATGTCACACCAGCCATGAGCATCCATAGTGTCCCACGGGCTCATGTTTGTTTCAGATTTACAAGTAGGCCTAAATGTTTAACTTAAAACAACTTTTTTTTTCTCCAGTTGAACTTAATTGAGCCGAACTTTTTTAAAACCAATGTTTTCCATTTATTCAGACGATGCACAAAATAATAAAACCATATTCTACGTTATCGCCTCAATAATAATGTGCATTGGTTCAAACACATGATTTATTAAAGGCATATTATGTGATCTTTTCCAGAGAGCGCCCTCTATTCATGATTTCTTTTTAGAAAGTAGATTTTCTTGTAGATTTACATTTCTGATCATAAATCGTACATACATTCCAAGTTACAGAGCGATACGATTCCTAATTACCTCAAAATCATGGTTTTAGAGTGAATCTAGACTAAAGTAAAATAAGTTGTCGGATATCCGACAGTTTATTTTTACTCTAAAACCATGATTTTGAAGTAATTAAGAATCGTATCGCTCTGTAACTTGGAATGTATGTACGATTTATGATCAGAAATGTAAATCTGCAAGAAAATCTGCTTTCAATTTTTTTTCGAGGATTGAGGGCGTCTCTGGAAAAGATCACACAATATGCTTTTAAATCGTGCGCCGAAGACCAAACGTCAACTTCAGTTACGTTTACAGCGCCGACTCTCATTAGTTTATCAGTAAATCGGTAAATAGACAAACACGCCATAATTAGGTGAATTCGGCACAAATGATTTCTATATTAAATCATTGATTAAATTACTTAGATAATATATCGGTGATGGAATAAATTGAAATATTTGATTATAATGTGGTGTAGTATAGTACCGTTTATGGGGCTCAACGTAATGAACACGGCTGTATACAGACTGTGCTGGGAAATGAAGGCGATGAAAAGACACACACATACACCTACACTTTAATAATGTTCCCGACCGACCTATTCTCTTTTTATTCTCTAGTGTTTACGTTATATTATATAGGATTTATTAAAAAGATAACTTTAATTCCTGAAAGTTTCTACGCTACGCCACCCATCCAATGGGGCATCCCACCCTACCCTCCACCACCCCAAATAAATAAAGTAAACGGTGTACCTCTTTTTCTAAGGAAAATACCAGAAATCAAAACTTGGAAAGCCATCTTTCTTCAATGAATTATGAAATCCTATAATATAGACCAGCTACGCACTATAACAAATCCTATAGCCTACCAATCACATGATTTTCCGATAGCCTATAGATATAGGCTCATTTTTTCGACCGAAAAGGTCTTTCTAGAACCAATTTAACCTTTATAGGTTCTTCCCAGTGACTATTTTGATTGACCTTTAAATGTTCCATATATAGGACAGTTTGAGATCCTTTTTCTGTTCTACTTGGAACCATTCTTTTCTAAGAGTGTATGAAGTATGTGTTCCATGCACCTGTTATAGACACCAACTTGAGAAAGAATACATACCACAGTACGTTACTTACGGTACATGCATTGGCTCACCGATATCCCATCTCTAAATTAAAATGAACGATGTTATACCTCACAACGTTTCATCACCATATCAGCTTCATCAGACAGTGGTAACTCTTCATAAACGATCGATTCGGTATCCCGCATTACATCCATGACAAATGACTAACATGAAAATAGATTGTGCGTAGGCTATAACCACGACTTGCTAGTATAAAATGGCTTGCAGTAGGCGTATAGCCGTAAAACATGTGAGCAAGTGAAACGGCATCGGGGCGTTGCCAGTCTGATAAAGCTACCACTGCGGTTGTGAAACGTTTATTAATGTAAGATGTATATAATGTCTATAATCATTTACTTTTATTGGAGTTATTTACACAAAACTAAATATATATCATGTCTAAACAATCAGGTAGAACCTATATTCCAGACAATGTGACATGTATTTGCCATCACTAGACACATAACATGCATCGTAATTAGACGTTTAAGATGAACACGCTGAAGTTCAACTTTGTCCCGCCGCCCATCTACTCTTTAAAAAGGTATATTTAATCTATTCTAAAGCGTGATTTATCATTAATTTTGATAAACGCTCGATCACTTCAATTTGTTACATTTTGGTTTGGTAGATAGGCTACACACTCCCGCCATCCCGCGCACTGCTCTATCAGCAAGCCATTAACTCATAGCAGGTTGTTTCCTCACGTTTTGGCCGGCCGTGTTTGGTCTCTTGTTAGAGTGAGCAAATAAGATGCACTCAACGGGTCGCGGAGTCGATTAATTGCCGTGTCATCAGCGGACAAGTGACGGGTAAAACCCGGCGATGACAGGCTATGACAGCCCGCCGTGTGTAACGAAATTGTAAATTGATATCTGTATTATATAGAAGGAGGGGCCATGTATATAAAGTGATGTCCTTATATCATTATGACAGTATCACTACAAGTTTCATTTTTGCATTTTTTAAAGATGTATTACAAATTCAAAAATCACCTTCTCATCTAGATGTAGCCCACTGCAAATGCAGGACTACTTTGGTTAGTAAACAATCTATATACACATGCAATTACTTAATTGCTTCTTGCTTCTGATAATTTATTTCAGAATGGAGCACCATTGTTTAGCAACCACTAAACGAAATATCAACCATTGCATAATAACTGGTGGTATCCTTCATCGGAATTGCTATCTACTGAAGATAGCAATCAAATTTCAAAACGACTGTACGCCGATTGATTTATCTGATTAGCCTAATCGGTCCATCGTACGTAGCATAGGCTATATGAATGAAGGAATTTAAGCCGTTGGCTTGCTATTTGATAATAATATACACAATGATTAAATTTAAATTTGAATAAGCTAATATTCCAAAGTTAATAGGCATACCTGCTGTACCATACAGTGGATTAAAAATATACTGTATAATATAGGTTCTTCATGTTCCTCATGATAAATGTCCCATGAACGATATTTTACCAAATTAAATTGTCACTTCAATCATAACATTTTATCGAAACCAAATCAAATATGCAAATGTATGTGAAATTAATTAAAGGACATATTCTGTGAGTTAATCCTCCCTTTGTTTCTTGCAATGTGCACTTCTGAAGGGGTCTACCCGCTAGTAATAAGGGTCGCTAGTCATAACGTGTATTTTCCTATACAACGAGTGCGCTAGTCCTAAAAGTATCTTAGGGTTTGGGTTATGTTTAGCAGGGCTGTCAACTCTCCCGCATTAGGCGGGAGTCTCCCGCATAGACACTCTTTCTCCCGCACTCCCGCCTAGCATATAAAATCTCCCGCCTCAACAAAATAACCTCAATTAAAATGTGTATCAACCCCTTTATACTAGCTTCCGTCGTCGGTACATTTGCGATTTTGACCATGCAATTTTCGTGCGGATTTGAGAAAAACATCATCCCTATCCCCCTCCCCCCCCCCCCCCCCCCCCTCCCACCCCACCCCACCACAATCTCTTCAAATTTAAGTTTGTCCAGGTTAGAGGCAGTGGCGATTTCTTTGGCCGGTTATGCGGACAACTTCATCATGCCTTCAACTATGGTCGTGCCCCCAACCCAGTTTCCAAAAGCTGGGTACGCCACTAGTGAGAGGAACTTCTTTAGAGGAGCAGAGTGGAGAACACTTCCTAAAGAGAAGCAGGATAAACCTCCTTTAACACTTGGCAGTCGTCTGCAGACTCTAGTTCCAACATTTCTCGATTTTTTTTCAAAAATGTCAACAAAAGTATTGAACTTTTCATCACCACATTTGGAATCACCATGAGAAATGCATTAAAATATGTACAGATA
Organism: Ophiura sarsii; assembly: GCA_035610835.1. Taxonomy (NCBI): domain Eukaryota; kingdom Metazoa; phylum Echinodermata; class Ophiuroidea; order Amphilepidida; family Ophiuridae; genus Ophiura; species Ophiura sarsii. The sequence continues at coordinate 17,900,221 of CM069450.1, read as the reverse complement.
TGACTCGTATTGGTTCAGTGATTCTTGAGATAGACTTTGAAAGTTAGGAAAGGTTTTTGGTAAAATTAATAGCCGTGTGGAAAGTGTTACGAACATGGTGGATACCAGCGCTGTCACGTTGGCACCTTCGACCCTACGATCCGTAAACGTATTGAATTTTAGATCTTAATCATTGTCTACAAATATGTGAATACTCAAGCTCCTGAAAATAACTACAGTATCTCATAACTTTCAATAAGCCAACATATGCTACTATAGATCGGCACTTGATACCACACTCCTCTCAATACCAAGAACAAGAACATGTACTGGTGATAAAGCGTTTCAAGTATAATAGCAGGACCACGTCTATGGAATTCTCTTCCCGATCCCGTCAGCATGAGGCACGCCAAAACAGCGTAGGGATTATATCCCGGATTATATGTTTTGGACAATTCCTTTCATAAACATATATTATTGGCCAGCACAAAGAAACATATATCACTACACAAAGAAAACAACATTGTTTGTCGGTGTGTTCTGACCATTATGCTTTTATGAAAGAAATAGTCAAAAAACATCATTTATTCGTTACAAAAATATATCATTAGTTTCATTTAATAAAAAAAACTTAGATTCTGGTTTTTTTTTGCATTTAGTAAAAGTTTCTAAGAAAAAGGGAAGCGTAATGAATTATACACGATTCTGGTCAAAACATAAAATGATTTACACTAAGAAGAATAATGATCATGGTCGGAATACTCGACATGTCAGAAAAAAAATTCGACAATTAAATAGGTATAGTAATCAAAGCCCGAGGGGGCACTGACATTGGAAAAGGGTATAGGTATGTGCCGCGCTGAAGACCCCCTTTTTCACCCTCTGCTTCTAACTCTTCTGACCCCCCTTTTGAGCTTGCATCAGTTCTTAAGACCCCAATTTTATTGAAAATTCAAAAATCGCGAAATTTTGCGTTCCAAAGCCCCAATATTTCGAAAATTTTGCGCTCTGAAACCAAAATAAATAGAAAATGTGCGTTCTTGCTAAAACAAAATTCAACTATAATAGGTCAGTTCTTAAGACCTACTTTTTTGAAAAAAATCAGTTCCTAAGACCCTATTTTTCGTCATAAAAGCCCGGGGTTGAATTTATAATTTTGAAAGGTTTGTTGTTGTTTTATCTTGACACTAAAACCGGTCTTTTTGTGTTGATTTTTCAATCCATCATTTGCAATCTTGGTTGATGATAAGATATTGGCATATTATTATAAAATTAATTATTATACCCCTTGTTTGCCATGGCATTCACATCGACACCGGCCAGTTATAGGGCGACATCATGCGCTACTATACTCTCCACATACTCAGCATCAACGAATTCTACACCATCAGTCAAACTTAAAATTGAGGGCAGCATTTGTAGTATGAGAGCCATGTTCACATGCAGAAGCATTATGATCATACACCCAACAAAATATGTAAGTTCCTCCATAGCGTATACTAGAATATTTCCAAGAATATTTAATGGATTTAAATAATTTTCAGCTAGAAAGATGCACCCAATTGTTAGGCACATTTTGATACCAAATTTGTTGGCCTTGAGACAATGCAACGATAAGAAATTGTGCCATTTATCAATTTGTATACAGAAAAGTTGCACTAAATTTCACTGGCTATAGCTTGTTTTGTCCATAAAATTAACAAACATTTTAGACAATTTTTATGCATTATGCTACGTGTCTTGGTGCACAAGATTATGATCTGCTTATTGATTTTCTTGAATTTATGCGACACATAATTGTTTTGTAGATTCCCATGTCTGTGCTTGAAAGCTTGAAAATCCAACAAGAAAAAAAATGTTTGTTAATTTATGGACAAAACCAGCTATAGCCAGTGAAATTTAGTCCCAACTTTTTTTTCTGTATACAAATTGGTAAATGGCACAATTTATTATCGTTGCATTGTCTCAAGGCCAACAAATTTCAAAATAAAAAAAAAAGTATCAAAATGTGCCTAATAATTGGGTGCATCTTTCTAGTTGAAAATTATTTAAATCCATCAAATATTTTCCGAAATATTCTAGTATATGCTAGGGGGAACTTACATATTTTGTTGGGTGTATCTAAAATGCCCAATAAAAATATAAATAAATAAAAATAGGGGTGAATAAATTCCATGGCATGCTCAAATGCAAATTAGCCAGTCTTAAGCTGATGAAGTAAAGTCAGGTTGATTTACTCGTTTTCGTACATTTTCTTCAATCACGTACATACCATCATCATGATCATGACTGAGGGGTAATCCCTTTGAAAGTTGTACAGTTTCTGCAAGGGGATGGTCTCCCTTTTATCGTCTGATCGTTGTATTAAAGGGGGCATAGAGAGATTATGGAGATTACTAAAAAAATACATTAACATCATAACCATGTTTAGGTAGATGACGTAGAAACACTCATGTAATGATTTCTTTTCGAAAAAATCAGTAACATTGAAAATAGAACTCGGCCACTTTCATAGCTTTCTGAAGGCCTCTTCTCTTAATGACTCCCAGCCACTTTCATAGCTTTCTGAAGGCCTCTTCTCTTAATGCTTTTCATCTTTTTGGAGTTCCTTTAGTATACCCTACCACTGTATGTTTTCAATGGGGACTTTTAAAGAACGATGCAGACACTAACACAGTGAGGAATAAGAATGGTAGGGTATTCTAAAGCTTACCCATCTTTTTTTGTATCTTGTCATTTTGATCAAAGATCACCACTAATTGAATCGGGGAGGTCATGACTTTGCTTCCGATAACAAGTAACAGGTGGTCTTCAAGGTTCTTCATAGTATTCCTGAAATAAATTTTGTAGAAGCCATCCGCTCTGGCCAATTAGATGAATTTAGTTTATTTTGATCATGTTGATAGGATCTACAACGAATGAAAAACCCAATTAAATTCATGAGTGATTACATGCAAATTAAGCCTTATGGTCTCAGGTGGTATGTATAGGTGTATGGTATAAGCATTACGTTTAATATGAAGAAGAACAAAGACTTCTGAAAAGCTGAGGGCTCACTCCCCAGAGGATCTCTCAATCAATGCCCCTTTCATTCCGAAAAATGAGGGCAGCATTTCAAGTATGAGTAAGACTGGCGGAGACTAGGGTGGAGACAGAACTCTCCTCACATCTGCTTACCGAGAATATAACTTATTTGAATTATTAAACATGTTACAGGTTTCATGAGTTAAAATTTACTAGACATGATTTTATTACAATCATAAATCTTTGGCAAGTTCTATTCTATCCGCAATCTCTTATAAGTCAAGTAAAAAACACCAACACAGAAAACCCTTTGAAAACTTAGGCATTCTTTTCAACGGATCCCAGGTTGGACTCTTTATCGGTTCGGAGAGGATCCTATAGGCAAGGGAGTCAAGTCATAATTAGCATTTTGCAAAGGAGTCATTTCAAGGCAATTTGAAAAGACACTATGCAGAAAATGTGCAGGCATGTTCTCGAGGTAGAACCTTACCATCATGACATTGTGAATATGCAAATGAATTAGTGCAATGAATTTGAACAGAACTCAAGGATTGTAAGTTGTCACCAACTTAAATTGGATATCAAAAAGAGAAACTTCAATAAACATATTATGTTTCATCGATTGTTTACATTCATTTTGGAGGGGGAAAAGAAGAAAAAAAAAGACTGACGGACCGACCCAACCTGAGAAGTCTATTAGCCCGTAGAAATAGGGTTTCTTTTTTTGTCACCTAACCACTAATTTTTCTATCATTGGTAACTGCACCCATCCCCTGAAAAGTGTAATACCAATGTCCAGACACCAAAAATATGTGACCTGGCACCACAAAATGAGAGTAAAGTAGCAACAACAAAAAAATGATTTTTTCACATTTTCAGAAAGTAGATGTCCTCAGGTTTAAAATGACACCAAAGTTGTCATAATAGGCGATTCCAAAGTGAAATTATGATAAATTGAAGTTAATCACCCCTGAATTATTGAATTGGAGAAAAAGGCCTTCAAAGTCGGTGAAGCTTATCGTGACTTTGCTCTCCAAAATATTCTGTCAAAACTTAATCGAAAGATTGTTTATGCCAAAGACCTCTTATTAACCAGCCTGTCATTGGTTCATTTGGGAATTTACAGGGTTCAAACTACTATTAATAGCTTCGACAAGCCCTGACCTTTAAGACCATACCAAATTTGCCATAGGGAATACTATTTGAAACCCGTACGTTGAAATGATGATGTAAACAAGGTAATTTCAAGACATTTCGAGACATTTTTTCTCTCTTTGCGTTAATTTCTTGAGATGTAAGAATAAAATGCCCACTCTAAAATTACTTTAAAAACATATTTAGACCAAAATATATTTTCTTAATACTTCGGAATGTGATACATAAATAGTTTATCTTTCCGAACAAAGAAGATATCTCCCCTTGTCAAATCGACTATTTCAGCCCATAACTCAAAATCAACCCCAGCAACTTTACGCTCATTTTGTCGTGCCAGGTAACATATATCACCAGGCAAAATTGGAATCTGAGACGAATATATATACCTTATGGAATGGACTCAATTTGTTCAAGTCTCATTTTCCTTATTCAACTGTTAAATCATTGAAGTCATGTGCAGATCTTGACCAGTTCTATCTATGCACATGTGCAAACTACATTCCACTGGGCAGAGAAGATCTCTTGAGCAACACCAGCATGCTCCACTTTTATCACATAACCACTGGTTTCTGTCACCAGTGTCTACTGGTTCCCATTGACATTACCTTGCAGCGAAAGGCATATAATTTTGTTAAAGGAGGTGTCCCGCAAGCATAAAAGTGTGCATTATATGTTAGAAAAATAACTATCGAGCGCAACCTTTGTAATTATATAGAACAAAACACCACACTTATGACAAAAACAAATAAAAACCGCAATCTCTCAATATGCACTTTTTAAAATTTGCGGCGATCGAAAGACCCAGTTGTGTCGATGATGTCATAATTATACAATGCACATGCGCAAATTTGAGCACCGATACCCATGATGTCATCGACACCGGGACTTTCGATTGCCGCGAATTTTAAAAATTGCATGTTGAGTGATGGCAGTTTTTATTCAGTTTTGTGACTAGTATGGTGTTTTGTTCTATATAATTACGTAATTTTGACTTGATAATTATTGTTCTAACAAATAATGCTCAATGTTGTGCTTGCGGGACCCTTCCTTCCTTGGCCCTGTTTGTTTTTGGGAAAAGCCCTGTTGGCACTGTAGTACGGCTAAGGATGCTGGAACGCACAAGAAATCTTCTATGACAACTGGGTGAAAGGAGCTGACCAACAATTGTAATTTTTTATAAATTGAAAATCTTTTACAACTTTCTTATAATTATAATTTCAAGATTTTTAATATAGTCTTTATGATATTTACAACATACATGTGAAAATAAAAACATTATAACTATTATAATTGGATCTTTCATTATTGCTATTTCCCTATCTACCATATTATATGATGTCCTCCCTACATAAGATCGTCTAAAAAACTAGAGAGTGGTCATATGAAATGGGACATCTACCATTACAAATTGAAAATAGGATAAGCCACTATTCTAAATCAATGTCACGTCAACCTTTGTTAACTATGACCCCGGGGGCGGGGCAGTCAAAAGTATATGTGACTGACAATTTTCAAAACACCCCCTAACCACGTATTGCTACCGAAGCCAACATTTGTGATGAAATGAGGATTTTGAGGGTTTTTCTCCCAATTTAACCCTAAACGCATACACATCGACAGGATTTTGAAAACAAGTATATTTTTTCTTGTAAATGGTAGAATTTTGACCCCTTAATGCGTCACATGTGTAGGTATGCCGGAGCTCAAAAACACCCCTTATTTATTACACATTTTTTGTTCACGCATGTTTACAGTGACTGCGCCCTCAGGAACTATGATAAACAGATGTCATTCATAACTGGCTCCTCCTTGTCGTTGATGGCATACACATAATTAAGTTCAATTTATAGCTTATCACCACTCATGAAACCATGGATCCCTGACTGCTTTGCTTTCAAGGTGACAAGCTATTCAGTGATGGTGACAAGCTGTTGGTAATAGGTGACAAGCTGTAACTAACCTGTGTTAATGCCATCAAGGGCAGAGAGGAGCCAAAATACAAATAACATCTACTAAGGCATAAAGTTATAACAATAATATTTTGAATTTATACAGTGTATAGCACCTTTTATCCAGGGGGCAGAAACTCTACAAAATCCTATAATCCACTTAGAAAAAGACAGGTTTTGTATGCTTAGTACCTGTATAGGAACTGCACAGTACCTGTGTGGTAGAACTACTAAAGTAGCAGCACAGTAGCAGAGTAATTGGTACTATGCAGCTAACTTTGGTGGTACTTCACTGTTCACCGGTGCTGTCACAGCAACCATACGGGTATTTTATAGGCATGTAGAACCCTGATAGATACTGAATGGCAGCCATGAGTAACCATTAACATCCCGGGAATAAAAAAATGGCTACGTACATGATTTGCTACTCGTTTCTTCTACTGTATTCACTCCATTAAATGCCCCCAGGGCGCTGTATTTTTCAAAAGGGGAGGGTGGGGTGGCGTTTATATGGGGGGCATTTTAGTACCGATAAAACACTGCAATGTTGACTTGTTTACATTGCTGAAGAGATTAATTTTCGTTATACAAGAGATTAGGGATCCATCAGATGGTTCACACTCCCTTATATAAGGCCAACAAAAAAAGGTTTGTCTCAAATGACATGAGAGACTGAAAATCTAATGCGGTCTGCGGATTTTCTTTTCTTTTTTTCAATTTAGAGATGATCGTCATTTGTTTGGCCAAAAAGTTGGAGTTTGCAATATTTTTTTGAGAAAATTGAAAAATTAAAAAATAAATAAAAAAAACCCCAAAAAACCAAAATATAAAAAAAAAACCACTAAAAAAAAGCTAACACGGGCGGTTTGGGTAATGCGCGCGGGTCATTTGAGACAAAACGTCTTTTTTTTTGTTGCCTAAGTTGCTTAAATATTATTTTCCTATACCACGTCGGCCGTGTTGAGCGTCACTCGCTACATCACCGCTGTGTTGAGCGATTTGATCGCATAAAGATATTCATCTCATGATTTATAGCTACATGTACATGTAAGAAGCTCAACTTTGCAGGTGAATTTGTTGTATTTTAGGAGAAGAAAAGTGACTTTCACATACCTTGTTCTATTAAATTTGTATGGGGAGGTCAGGATTTTCCGGAGGGGAGGGGGGAGACGTTTAGTAGAGCAGGGATGTCTAATGGAGTAAAAACGGAAAGCATACCACCTGTAACATGTGTAAGGCACAACAATCCTAACAGATAATTAATACGCTGTAAACAAAACAGTGTCACCTAGGTGAAGGGTTTTTTTCTTATATTACTTTACACATCAATTTTGAAAACAGGGGAAACCTGTGACAAGAAGTATAGACCAGGTAGAACCATTTTATCACTGTTCTGTCAAAACCTTGTACGTTTTTCCAGCCCTTCAGCATGTATAAAGTAAAACTGCCCAATGGTTATGCATGCAGTGTTGCTTTACCCATGTTTAGGGGCAAGAGCACTTACAAGGTTCGGATAGATGTGTTTTTGGCCCTTGAACATGTTTAGATCAGACTGCCCAAAGGTTTTACATAGGAAGTATTACCTTATACATGCTGAAGAGCCAGAAGGAGATATGAGGTTTTGACAGAACAGCGAATCTAGTTCCTCAGTTGTATAAGATGATGTGATAATCCAGAGTTTTATCAGGTATATGAAACTGTAATAGCGCCCTCTTTGATACAAATTCAAGATACTAACCAGTCTTGTTAGGTTTTTGCCAACTTGTTCTGAGTCTAGCTTCATTTCCATGGGTGTATGTTGCATTCAGCACTTGCCCCAGATTCTCTGAAGAAAAATATACTAAAATGTATCTGGGCTACATTAAAATTTCATATTTAAGAGTATATTGTACAATACCTACATAGGTCTTATACTAATAAGATTAAATAGCATTGAAACAATTTGGCAAGCATTGAAATTAATATATTAAAATGTATTAAAATGTGTTAATTTATTTAATTTTTTTAATTTAACATATGATAATTTATAATATATTGAATTTTTAATAATAAAACATGCTAACAGTGTGATATAGGCTATAGCTCTATCTATTCTATTAAAAATATAAAATCAAAAAGTTAATACATTTTTTATACTATATACCACATGCAGCATTTTTTATATAATGTGATGCATCACATCAAAGCATTCATCTTGTCTAGATTTTGACAATAGTTATCTTTTAGAATATTAAACAATGTTTTCAATGATACCTTGTTTTTGAAAAATTGAAGTAATAATCTCGAAAGTATGAGGAAAAGAAGGTATATATTAATATTTCGCTAATCTGGAAATTTTACTGTTCCTTTCAATGCAAAATTGCCAGTTTCGCGGTATTTAATTTTGCTAATCCACATCCCTCGCAAAATGAAATGCCTCGCGAAATTAAGTGGTTTTACAGTATGTGATGCATCACATCAAAGCAGGTCAGAAATTCGTCAGGTTGTGAGAATCCATTAAGATTCTTGCAAAGGATTTTGCGAGAATCTATAGATTTTCCTCCATTCAAATAGTGTGAGACAGATTGTTCATGAGAATCAACTTTAATTCTGCGAGAAACTTTACCGACGGGAATCTTTGCGAGAATGGATTCTTGGATTCTCCTCGAATTTCTGACCCTGCAAAGCGTACAGCTTGTTCTTGTCTAAGGCCCCCCCCCCTAAAAAAAGTTGACTTGCCCTTTCCTACCGACCCGAATTTTCGGAAATCTAGGGTCGCTATTTTTTTTTTCTTTCACAAAAAAAAAAAAAAAAAAAAAATTGAAAGAAGCACATAACAGTAAAAAAAAGTTGAAAACGCGTTTTCGAGTAGTATCTGCTTGTTTGAATTTTTTTTTTAAAAAATCAAAAAAAATCATAAAAAATCATTGAAAACAAAATTGAAAGAAGCACATAACAATAAAGAAAGATGAAAAGGTTTTTTGTGAAGTATCTCCCTCTTTAAATTTAAAAAAAAAAAAAAAATCCGAAAGGGCAAGTCAACTTCTTTTTTTTTCTCCTAACTTTTGAAAAATTGAGATTTTGACAATAATTATCTTATAGAATAGGAAACAAGCTTTTAATGATTCCTATTTGTTAAAAAAATTGATGTACCACTTTGAAAGTATGAGCAAAAGAAGGTTTATATTGATATTTCACAAGCTATATTGCTCCATTATGTAAACCACCATTATTTCGCGGACACTATTTCGCGAATTTAAAATCACTGCTTTTTTAGCGGGCATTTAATTTTGCGAATCTGGAAATGTTACTGTTACTTACAATGCGAAATCATCAGTTTCGCGGGTATTTAATTTCGCAAAAATCCCTTGTAAAATAAAGTGGTTTCTCAAAATAAGTGTGGCCATGTGATGTGTCACATATCTATGGCATCCAAATAGTGTACTCTTGGAAAACCTAACATTTGCTGAAATCAAATGGTATAACATCATCTTAATTCTTAAACATTTAAATAACTTGATGCATAAGTTTCCAGGGCAAATGTGAGAGGATGCAGTATGTGAATATAAAGGGGTCAAAAAAAGTAAGTCCCCCCCCCTAAAATTAGATTACTTTTGTTTACATAACTTCACACACAATTAGACGTTTTGAAAAATTGAAATGATTATGAAAAGAAAAAACGCTTGGCTACCAATAGAAAGTTTTACATTTTCGATATCATGTTTACTTTTCCCAAAACAGTCACATTTCCTCAAAATGATGTTTTCAGAAAAAGTGGCACTTACTTATTGGATTGTGGCAAATTTCATGTTAATGGAAACATCATTTTGGGGATATTTGACTTTTTTGGGAAAAGTAAACATGATATTGAAAATGGGAAACTTTGTACGGAAAGCTAAGCGTTTTTCCTTTTCAGTAAAGTTTCCATTTCTTAAAACGTCTAATTTGCGAGGGGGGTTAAGCAAACAAAATTGTATATGATTTTGAAAATTAGCCACTGTTTCTGAGAACATCATTTTGGGAAAATGAAACAATTTTGGGAAAATTAAACATGATATTGAACAGGAGAAACTTTCTGTGAGAAGCCAAGCACTTTTTCTTTTCACAAGTTTTTAAATTTCTCAAAACGATAAATACTGTGCGGAGTTATGCAAACAAACTTGGTCTAATTTTCGTACACAAAAAAAATCACAAGAGAGAGTTTTTAAATTTACTGGTATGGACAGTGCCACTTTTTCTGAAAACATCATTTTGGGGAAATGTGACTGTGACTGGGAAAAGTTAACATGATATCGAAAATGTAAAACTTTCTTTTGGTAGCCAAGCATTTTTCTTTTCATAATCGTTTCAACTTTTTGAAACGTCTAATTGTGTGTGAAGTTATGTAAACAAAAGTAATCTAATTTTAGGGGGGGACTTACTTTTTTTGACCCCTTTAGATCATGTCATACCATGCAGAGATGTGACTGAGTGATTGAGAGATTTCCTGAAAAATTGCAAAAAGGGCGAAGCGTAGCGAGCGGAGCTCTCGCACCTCACGGCCGGGGGTCCAGGGATATAGAGTATCACCCCCCAAAAACATGTTTGACTCTTTTTATGCTGAAATATCATCATCCGATTCCGGAAATGCAAAAAAATATATATATATTATTATTATTATTTTTTTTTTTTTTTTCCTATCCCAATTTTTTTTTTTATGGCCTAATTTCCGGAAATCCGGGAAAATCCCATCTCTGAGTCCATGTGGTCATCGTTATCATATAATGTATCCTAGGAATGGGAACCAAATGCATATTGGTAGAGGTGAGGTAAGCCAGTGGTACACTATTGGGTCCAAAGAGAACTGTTTGTTGAAGGTATGGTTTCAGAACTTGCATTTAATGATTCTATTATTCTTCCTTCCCGGCTCCACCTATATGATCCGCTGATCTACTAGACTCTGCAGCACCACTTTCTTTACTGTCACCATTACCATCAACATTAGCATTACTTGGTTCTGTGCTAGAGTCAACTACATCCCTCTGTGTCACGCCACCCTTGGATGGAACAATCTCTTCCACAGACCCTTTCTCACAGTTTGTTGCTGTTGTATCAGATAGGGCAGCATGTCCTTCAAGGGTCTGTGTCTCTTCACCTTTGACGGGGCTAGTCTCTTCCTCTGTCCCTACCCCGGATGCTTTCTCTGTGTGTTCACACCTAGAATTGTCCTCTTCAACTGTCTGAGTCCTAACGCCATCAGAAAGATGAATCTCTTCCTCAGACTGTTGTTTGTTATCGCTGCTCTGTTTGATTTCTAATACTGGACAATGTTTCTTGGCCTCGAAGATGAGACGTTTTATGCCAACCATCCACTGACTTACCTGTGATACAAGTGATAAATCAATTTATATAGGTCTGTAACAGGAATTCAAACTCTTGTTGGTAGTTTCATTTGAGTGATGGGTAGGGAGTAAATGTGTATATGTTTTGTTTCTAGAGAAATTAAATAAATCAATGCACACTCGCTGATGATGATGCGTGAATAATGGCACGATCCTGCAGGGGGAGTGCAATTGTGAGCATATCAACATTTGCGCAAGTGCATTGATTTGTCTAATTTTTCGAGACACAAAACATATGCATGTATTGACCTAATTCATACAAGACACTATAAATAAAAATATAAATTCACCATTCTGTGCATACCTTTTATCTCTTTAATAACGAATGAAAACATAACCCAGTAAAAATTGGCAAACCCAGGCTGCCTGAACAACGAATCAAAACAATGCGTGTGGTGCGCGAACCATATGGCACACACGCGGAGTGCAATTAGACACTTTCAATGCACTCCGCGTATTCTAGTTCTCTGTTTTCTGATTGGTTCAACACTACTAAGAGTGTATGAATGAACAACAAGGAATCTCCAGAATAGCCTGGTCCCAAGCATGGGGCAGTTGAAAGCAGAGCACACCAATTTACTTGTTCAGATTGAATATTTTCTCTAAGTCAAGTCACTATATCGTTCACTTGAGACAAAAATTGGGACCAGAACACTAGGAAAAAAATCTTCCCGCCCAGTACTGCTGAGATGGGATCCTGTTAAAAGCAGACTAAATTAATATATTATGTTGCATTTCAGATGCCCTCTCACACATACAGGGTGAGTCAAAAAGACTGCAATAGTGGAAAGAAGCCATTTTGTTTTCAAAACCAAAATGAATTTTAAAACTTTTTAAACATTGCAAGAATGATGTATTTAATCCTAACTTTGTGTGAAAAAATGAAGTTGATTGCATTTTTCGTTTGTCTTTGGTGACCCTCTTTGCTGCACAACCAAATTTACCTGTTTGTCCACGAGCACAGTGATTTTCATTTGAAATGGCACACATTGCATTTTCATATTTGAATATCCCGCCAACAAAAAAATGGAAAATGTCAGTTTTTTATTAAAATTTAGAACATTATACGCTTTCATAGCATGGGTATGATTATAATTGATTATGCTAACTCACATGTAAACAAGAAAGGATGCATCAAATTCCAATAACATCACAAATGAACTCAAGTTTACAAATTTGAATGAGAGACACATTTTGCGATTTGATGCATATTTTGGGTATCTCGTGGACAAACGTGTGAAATGGGTGCACTGGTCAAAAGGTTCACCTAAGGCAAACGGAAAATGTAATCGACTTCATTTTTTCACACAAAGTAAGGATTAAATACATCATTCTTGCAACGTTTAAAAAGTTTTAAAATTCATTTTGGTTTTGAAAACAAAATGCCTTCTTTCCACTATTGCAGTCTTTTTGACTCACCCTGTACATGGATTAATTGTTTCAATCCTTGCATATTTTAATTTAGTTTGCATTGTCATACAGTCTGCTAGAGTGAAGCATTAGGGCATCACATAATTGGCCACACTAACACTTGACCGAGAAAGTGATCATCACAAGAAAAACAATCACCAGCCAGCTGCTGTAAACCAATGTGGCATTGGTTAAGACCTGCCACTGAAAATTGGTTACATATTGGTTTCAAACCCATTTTCTGATTGTTTCCCTCTCTCGTATTTTTACACAACAGTTTGTCCAAGCACTTTCAGTCCAAATATGTAGACAATATTGTTTGTAAACTTACCTCTGCTACAAAGTCCACCATGAGCGACAGGTGGATCTCATTTGCTTCATCATACTGCTGATTGACAAGAGCTGTAGAAAAAGCAAAAAGTAAAATAAATCAAATTTTGCATGTACAGTCCAACCTCGATTAGCCGACCCCCTTTTACCCGGATAACTCTGTTATCCGGTTGAATGATCCCAAAAGAAAATAAGTTTCTTATAGCCTAATCACTTTATTTTCATACTCTTGATGCATAAGCAGGCCATCTTTTCATGTTGAAAGTACCAAAAAGAGCTTAAGAATACATTTGTCACTGTTATAACCAAGGTCTTATGCAGCATCTGAAGGTGTGGGTGTGCAAATTCAAAAACTGGGTGTGTAAATTTAAGAATTTGTGTACACAGTATAGGCCATGTGGACAAAAACTGGGTGTGTATTTACAAATTTGGGTGTGTAAAACACTCCATACACGGCTAGCGCCTAAGCCCTCGGTTTTAACGCCTTATTCAGTTCTCTTATGTTGTCCCAATTCCAGAACTTCTAACAGTCAATGCAGAATTACACATAACTCGCTTAGGCCAACAACAAAAAATTGTTATGTTGTCCTCGACAGCTTTCAGAGAGGAGGGGCGGGCGGGCGGATTTTTTTTTTTTTTAATTTTTTTTTAAAATTATTTTTTACCAGCAGAAGCTCAAAGTTCAGCCAACAAGAAGTTAAAATCACTCTAAGAGCCGCACATATATGTTATAAACACTTAATTTAATATTCAATGCCATTTAAACTGTTTTTAAAAAAATCTGAAAAAAATCTGGAAAAAAAAACTGAAAAAAAAAAAAACCTGAAAAAAAAAAAAACCTGAAAAAAAAAAAATCTGAAAAAAAAAAATCTGATTTTTTTAATGAAAAAAATACGATTTAAAAAAAAAAAAAATTGGAGCGGCCCTAAAATGACGAGCGGGCGGTCGAGGACAACATAACTATTTTTTTTGTGCCTTATCCAGATTGTTCATCTATCCGGCCATTGCTTGGTCCCATCATGTACGGTTAATCAAGGTTGGACAGTACCAAGATGCACCAAAAAAGGGAATAAAAAGATAGACTAAATCACCTCAATGTGGATCAAAACATTTTTGTTGACTGGATTCATTCACACACACTGTATATATACACTTTCAATGCGGCAGGTGTCTGCAGACGACATCATAAAATTTCAAAAATGTTTCAAATATGTCAATACTAATGAATATCATTACCATATTTGGAATCAGCATGAGAAATGCATTAAAATAAGTATAAGCATGCCTAGTATTGGTTCAGTAATCCTTGAGATAGACCTTGAAAGTTGGGAAAGGTTTCTAAAAAATATCTTTTGTATATGTGACGTGTTCTACCGAAACCAGACGGAATTGGGCAGAGCTACGAACTGAGAAATAGCCCAAAACCTAATTGGGGGTGATTTTTTGGGAATTTGAGTTTCTTGTAAATAATTAATCTTCAGAGTGTTTATAACATTATTGTAAAAGTGTCAGATTAAAAAATCAAACCAACAAAAACAAAAGGCAATTTTTATTTTTCATTTAAAGTACATTGTAAGTACATTGCACTTGTACATCGTAAGTACATCTTTAAAGGACGATATCCCAGTTTGGAGTTTTTATAAAGACGAACTTGAAAATAATTTCCGCTTTGGGAAGTCCGATTAAAAAAAACCCTACCATTGTAAAGCTGAAGATCTCTACTTTAATAATCAATTACTAACTCAATTTTGATATCTTGCCCAATTGTGTCTGGTTTAGGTAGAACACGTCACATATGGTAAAACCAATAGCCGCATGGAAAGAGTTAAGGAGGGGAGGGGCAAGCTGCACTGTCCAGTTGACTTTTTTGTTGCATCAATCTATTAGGTGTGAGCATTTCTAAGTGTGTCTTATATGTATTTAAGGCAAACTAGGAAGACTACGGAAATCCTGGTATCCCAGCACGGCTGTTTGATCCCACATAATGTGTCAGTTTTATTCTTAGAACACCGTAACTTGCTGGCCCAGTTCTGTTTTTAACTGATTCAAATACCTGAATATACTGGCCATCTTTTGTAGAAATTTCAGAACATTTGTTGGTGCCATTTCTGAGAAATAAGAGCTTTGAATATTATTTTTTACTATAATAGCGCCCTCATTGGCCACATTTCCCATAGAGTTACATGTAAAATATGTATCAAGTAGAAAATGCCGATAATTTTCTTGAAATTTTCACCGTATACTCTTATTCATTAGCACTACCTAAATCAGGTCAAACCATAAAAGGGCCACTATATAATCTTTTTTTATCCCATAATTCTAATTATAAATCGGACAGTCAAACAGCCGTGATTTGAGTCATACTAGTCAAGACTACAGAAATCCTGGTTGCTGGTATCCCAAAAGCTCAAGTAAAAATGTTATTCTGATATTTTGAAGTCCTACATTCGAGGCAAGGGTGGACTTCGTCGGCGATTTCTAAATTGGACAGCTTTCTTCTTTGCTTACCTATTGCTAGTCGACCCATTCGTTGCTGAACTTGCTTCGATAGCTTTTCTTTTGTCCAAGCATCTTGTAGAATTTTTAATTTCTTGGTGATGTCATCGAGTACTCTCTTCTGCAAAGTTTTAAAAAAAAGTTTAAAAAAAGCAAACTGTTCATTTTATCTTGAATGTACCCGTACACAGCACTCAAATGTAACTTAACAGGTTACATTTTATCTTGAATAGTACCCGTACACCCGAATTTTAAAAATTGCATGTTGAGTGATGGCTGTTTTTATTCATTTTTGTGACTAGTATGGTGTTTTGTTCTATATAATTACGTAATTTCGGCTTGATAATTATTTTTCTAACAAATAATGCTCAATGTTGTGCTTGCGGGACCCTTCCTTTAACAGGTTACAAATATGATGGACAACAACAAAATTAGAGCTCCAACCTAATAATGATAGCAAATTATCAAACTCAAATAATTTCTCCTTTTTAATTTGAGATATGGCTTGGGGAGATTTGTTTCCTTTTCAGGGTATTGCAGCTCAAAGAGTAAGACAAATTACCATTGTAATTTTGGCACTTCACTTTTGAACACCCAGCCCAAATAAATAAATAACTCACAGTGCTAACTCCCACCGGTGAGTGGATTGTGTAATTGGGATCAGCACTGACTGACATAAAGGCCTAAAAAAAAGTTTGATTGGCGTAACATAGAAAAAAAATAGGGTAGGTAGGTCGGATTTTTTTTAATTTTTTTTTTTAAAATCTATAAAACGTCTATGAAATTTTATATACCAGCACACATATACCATACAGACATAAACAAATGGCACAAATACACATTTGCACTGTGATTTTTTCTTTTTCTCACACACAAAAATAATTAAAAATAATTTTTAAAAATTTAAAAAAATAAAAATGTTTAGGATCGGCGGTAAAAATAGGGTCGGTCGTGTTACGCCAATCAAAAAAAAAAAAAATTAGGTCTAATTGAATCCCTAAATATTGATGCGGTGTTGTAAATACCTGTAATTTGTCTCGGCAAGACTGTAAAACTAGGTTCAGATTGGCTAGTGTTGTTTCACATGAATATTCAGGAATTTTCTGTGCAGCATCTGTTGCTTGCTCAACCTCACAGGGGATGATAGGTTTGGAAGCTGCTGGATGAGCTGACGAAGGTGGTGGGCCACTTGGTGGAGGTCCTGATGGACTTGTTCTCATAAGAGGAGGTCCTGAAGGTGGGGGTCCAGATGGTGGATGACCTGAAGGCAGAGGTCCCGATGGCGGAGGTCCTGTAGGAGGGGGTCCTGATGCAGTTGGAAGCAATGATTTGGTTTTTCTAGCTGATTCTGAAAAAGATCATGCATGTGTAGATAATAATTACTGCATATTAGGCCAAACAAAGAAGATAGTCTGTCTCAGAAACATTTTGCAAATAAGCTAAGTGCTGCGCGATTTCTTTTATTTTTAGAAAATAGGCTATGAGGTATGCGATTTTTAATTTTTTTTCTTCTATTTTTTAATTTTTTTGTTGTTGCTAATCCAAGCTTACAGAGAACTTGGAGTTCCTTTAGTATACCCTACCACTGCATGTCTTCAATGGGGACTTTTAAAGAACGACCCATACACTTACACAGTGAGGAATACAAATGGTAGGGTATTCTAAAGCTTACCCGAGAACTTTTTAAAACTTTTTTTTACAAATCCAAATCCAAAAACAACAAAAATCCCCCAAAAATCGATAGAATCCACACACAAAAAACCCAATGCGGGCGGGCGTCTGAGACAGACCTTCTTTGTTTGGCCTTATCATATGTATCACTCCAGCAAGCTTACCTTGAAGTCCTGCACATGTGGTGGTGCGATCAATCAAAGTGGTTTAAAAGATTGTTAGTTTTCTACTCAATTATTTTAATTCCATAGTACGCTTCATCCAAACGATAATCCCATTACAAATGGACAGATCAGTGTTAATTCTCAGTTAGTGTCAAATAAATCACGGATTCCGCAAAGACCTTTTAATCTCAAAATGCACAACATTTTTAAAGAGTCCCATACATTCAATTTCTTAGTCAAAACCACACCGAAACTATGTCCCATATATATCACCATATATGTGATGCGATCTGTGAAAACCCGTCGGATGTCTCAAAATGTGAAATAGGGATTATGGGTAAAATAAAATTTAAAAATTTAAAAAAATAAAAAATTTAAGATTTTGTTTAGAAAATTAATTTCTATTACTTTGTGTCATCACCTTTTATGAAATTTCACCTTCAAAAACTTACTTAAGGGGGCTGTGGACTCTCAGGTACAGCCTCCGTAAAACTGCCGTAACTTCTTCAATATTCATTTAATCTTTATAAATGTATACAGTTTTTTGAAGAAAAGGGTTCAATGAATCCAACCATGATAATGAAATTGACCATTTTGGAAAAAATTATAAAAAACACGTTTTTTGACCCATTTTAGGTTTGGAAAAGATAACTCAAAATATATGTTGTTACATTTTGTCATACTAGTTTTATGATAATCCTGATAACATTCCCCAGGAGCGTTTTTTTGTTTTTATTGAATAATCAATTATTTTTTGAGTTATAGACCAAAAAGTGCCAAAAAATGATTTTCATGATTTTGGCGGTAACAAATCATGTTTTTTGGCACTTTTTGGTCTATAACTCAAAAAATAATTGATTATTCAATAAAAACAAAAAAACGCTCCTGGGGAATGTTATCAGGATTATCATAAAACTAGTATGACAAAATGTAACAACATATATTTTGAGTTATCTTTTCCAAACCTAAAATGGGTCAAAAAACGTGTTTTTTATAATTTTTTCCAAAATGGTCAATTTCATTATCATGGTTGGATTCATTGAACCCTTTTCTGCAAAAAACTGTATACATTTATAAAGATTAAATGAATATTGAAGAAGTTACGGCAGTTTTACGGAGACTGTACTGAGAGTCCACACCCCCCTTAAGTCACTTTTCTAAGTAGCCTTAAGGTGCGTTCATACTCGCGTCGTTGCGTGTCGGTCGACGTCAACGGACGAAAGTTAGCATTGCTTCAAATCGCGCACCGATATCCGTCGACGTCGGGCGATGCGCAACGAAGGGAGTATGGACGCACCTTTATAATGTTATTCTATTGAACTATGTATCTTTTATGGCCTGTTTTCATGATTTCTTGTTTTGTAGCTTTTTATGACATCAAAATCATCATTCACTCATAACTTTTTTTGTAGTGATCGTAGAAAAATGATCAAAACAGTTCTGTAATCAGCACAGATTCAGCTTTAAAAATGATATAAATAACTCCAATATGAAAAATCCCGACATGTGGCGGGTTTTCACAGATCGCATCACATATAACCTTGCGATGCGCAATGAGATAACGCTAAAAAACTTGTATAAACAGCATATTATGTTTGCAGTAAAATTTGCAAAGATGTGAGGGTTACAGTACAGTCTTTGGGCAAACCAACCTGTAGATTTTTTGGCTAGACTAGGGTAGTTTTGAGGCATTCCAACTCTTTGTGTCAATGCGCTTTTCTTTGGTGACTGCTGTGCCTGGTTCTCATGTTTGTAGAAGAACATGGGCGGATCATTCCAGCCCCTATCTGTGTTACCTGGAAGAGATAACCAAGAGAAAAATGGGGTTTGTTTAGTACAATATATATAAGACTATGAGTACACAATAGTAACTCTAGTCGGGTTTAGCATTCTTACATGTAGAGGCAAATTTCCAAGACACGGGTTGATTCTAGAGACAGCAACAATCAGAGATAATACAAATTTGCCTACACATCTCTTGGTTTCAATTGGTGGCAGATGTGGGAAAAAGTGATTTTGTATTGAGGATGCTTATATTTTAATTGCACGATTGGTAAAGAATACACTAGAATAGAAGTTGTTATAATATTCTGAATGGATGTTATTGTGTTAACTATTTAGGTAAAGGTACAGATAAAGGTGTACATTACGACAACTTAATTTTCCACGGTGCTCAGTAGTCATTACAAGGGGGTATCAGGAGGGTCCAAGGACTTTCAAATAGCACCCTGTATATGTAATTGAATTGATGTGAATAAGCACCCTTAAACAAGTATGGGCAGTATTTTACATACCCTTAAGTTATCTGTCTGAGAGCCATGCATGAAATGAAAGCATCCGAGTCGGCGTCGGATATGTTCATCTATATATTTTCATCGCAAAATATGCACACCCCTTACAAGCTGGGAATGTTTTAAAACGACTCGAGATACCTCTTTCAGCCTCTATTAATAAAATCAAAGTTGAGTTTCGATAAACATCTCTAATGACCGCTTTACCAATGATCGCTTTACCATGCGAGGTCTTGTGGCCCAATGGACAAGGCAGTTGACAAGCAATCAACAGATCCTGGGTTCGATTCCCGGGCGAGATCGTTTTCCCATTATTGTCTCTTTTCTACCCCCGACGGCGAACCTGGTTAAAATATTTATAATTTGTTTAATACCCGTCGTATTATGCCTATTATTTCTATGTATTTTCCCTCTACAGGGAGGACGGCACTTGATTTACACTTGTATAGGCCCGAGCCACTCCGGGTAATACTTGTGGCAGGAGACTGGGAAACGAGATCGCTTAGGTTTGAATTTCAGATGCTTTACCATGCGAGGTCTTGTGGCCCAATGGACAAGGCAGTTGACAAGCAATCAACAGATCCTGGGTTCGATTCCCGGGCGAGATCGTTTTCCCATTATTGTCTCTTTTCTACCCCCGACGGCGAACCTGGTTAAAATATTTATAATCTCTAATGACGTTGAAGTAAATTGGCTTAAAATTTCACTTTAAATTTCAAGGGAATATTGCATTTGTACAACATTTTAAACGAATGGCAAGATAGATGAGGATCTATAAGAACAAGGACACAGAAGTGTGTTTTTGAGCAAAGTTGCGCTAGGTATAGGAAATCATTGATTTGTGTGTGATTACTGTCATAACTGTGTGCTATCTGAACGAACCACCTAGGTATCTGGATGAATGGGTCTGGAGTGATAACCGCATTGCGGGATTAAGCCAAGGGTCTGATTAGCTGTGAATAATAAAAATCTTTGAGTCTTTACACAGACATTTTCAGTGCATAATCACACACAAATCAATGATTGCCTATACATGTACATGTCCTAGTGCAACGTTGCAACGCGGTCATTGAATTGAAATCGCCATAACTTTAAAAGTATTCATTCGATTTTGTTGAATGAGGTATCAAACTGCGGAGCTGAGAAGGAATTTGCTCATTTAAATTTAATGTATATCTCAGATTTTTGGTACCGATTATCTATTTTGAATTAGCCAACCTCAAAGCACCTGGTCAGGGACTTTATGTGCTAGGTGTACATATACGTGAGATTTAATATATAAAATAAATTCTATCAGAACAGAGAGAGAGTGACGTAATCTTTAACAACACTTACACTAAACAGTGAACTGAATGACTACTGAAATCTGAATGAATGAAAAATGGGCTTGGCTTGTCTCAAATTCTAGACGACAAGATAGGGTCATCCGGTGTTTAATTTACACACGAAATACACATATCATTTAATTTGCTTTCTTAGAGGGAATTATTATGACTCCAAATACTAAATAGTTTTGATCTATGATTGACAACTCACCCGGCCTGGAGGCTGACATCTTGGATTTATAATGACCTCGTTCGGAATCATTTACGACAAATGTATTAAAAATGCGAAATAACAAGAAAAATGCTGCAAAACAATAATTCCGATAATTACTAATGATAAAACGTAAAATCATACATTTACGTGTCACTTGCGTTTACTTTAAAATATTTACATTCATCAATTACAGCTATTACATTATAACATTGTATGTTATGACTTTTGGTTTGGGGTTAGTCTCGTTCACAGTCTTATAATTTGCACGAATACCAGCTGTTTTGACACTGGCCAATGAGAAATCGACAAATTGCGCCGTACAAGAGTATATATTCAAAGAACTTACTCCCTCTGATTATTTGCTATTAAAGAACCATTTCGAAACTCTTTTTTATAAATATGTATAATCTATTTGAATAAGCCTAGAGTCTATTTTCTCACTGTCATTTATGATGAAATACTGGCTTAATAGTTGACACATTTCTTCTATTGTTTAATGAAAAGGTTTAGCTGTATCACTGCATTATTTGAAGTATTATTTGTATAATGAAATAGTTTCATTCAAATACAGTATGTTTTATTAAACTTCAGTCACTTTTATTTTGTTGGTCTTTATCTTTCCAAAAAAATGGATGTAAGCCCTTATCCGATCAAAAAGTTATTTTATTACTCCAGAGTCCATTTGGTAAGAGATATGTAAAGAGTGCCCCCCCCCCCCCCCCCCCCCCCCCCCCCCCGCTGTCATGTACCCATGACTCAGCATTCACATTGCTTTATTGCTGAATTCGTTTGTGCAAACCTATGTTATATAATAAATCGTATTTAACGCACGCATTATTGAGATTTGACCAAAATATTTGGAAAATAGTATTTTCAACTTCAATTCTCAACTTTTTAAACAGTTTAACAAAATACGCACTTTTATTTGTTTTTAATATATGTTTCATTCATATACTGCATGCAATGTCGTTTTAATTATCAGAGATTTTTCAACAAAAATATGTTAATAGGTCCCATACCATAGAATCATACAAACATTCAAATTATCTATACCGTTTCTCATTGCATCCTCTACCTGCGCCCTTTATTGCATAAAAGTTAAGATTCTTCGTAAGTGACTAATTAAGAAGAGTTTCAGAAGAATATTAAAGAATTATTCCTAACTTAGTTGAGGCATATTAATGATTGTGGGTAGAGTTGGATGAGTTGGGCAAAGGTATGTACTCTCAGAATTCTTTTTTAGACAACTGCAGGCTTATGGAACCGGAACCTTAAGTTTTCAATTCAACCAAAAATAGTTTTAAAAAGGTTCCAATGAACCATATTTGGTATTTTTCTCTAAATAGAGGACAAAAAGGTTCTAATTTGCTTGAACAATTTGTCTCAGAGAGTTTCCGACAATTTCGTCTCTTTCGCCCGATCGATGATTTGTATAAGAAAGAGGGGCATGCATATTTGTCGAAACCCAACATTTTGGTATCCATGTATACATGTATTGCGCTTGCCAAGCGCAAAAAGTGCCTTTTTTGCCTATACTTTTCTTACACCCCTTTGTCGACAGGCTGCCGGCCCAACGGGGCCACGGTCTACGCTTCCTTCTCTAGCTATATCCAAGGGGTCAAAGCAACACGGGTCCCATTTAGGGATAGCACTGGATGGCAAAAATGTGAGAGGTCCCATGACATTTTTCAGGACCGTAGGACTTCAAAAAACAAATTTAAGGGGTCCCCCAAGAAATTGAGGGGTCCTGAAGTTTCGGTATTTTAAAATTTTACTTTTTTTTACGGACAGTTTTAATGAGTTTATATTGTGAGCAAAGGATGGATACGTAATTTACAGAATTTCTTAAGGTTTCAATTTCCATACATCGTCAAATGTAAGGGGTCCCATTTTGATCGGGACCCGCCAAGTCTTTCCAATTTTTATTTATAACATTCGGCAGTGATGCCAGGCAAAAAACCCAATTTTGACAAGCAATAAATTGAAGGGATGCCCAAATACACCAAACAAAATAAAAATGGACAGACAAAAAAACAAACAAAAAGCGAAAAGCAAAAAAGCAACAACGGAAAAGACAACGAAAATGAATAACCAAGGACCAAACAACGGATGGAGAAGACTGGCTACAAAAGATGGGAGTGAACAACTGACTTAAGGAAGCTATGGATTGACATTGGACAATTTTCTCAGGGAGGCAGTTCGAGAGTAGGGACATGATGTATACAATTTTTTCACTACAGGTTTAGGACGCGTATGCGACCCCTGGTCCCATTTGAATACCTTGCTACACACTGGTTGCTATTATACAGGGCGTGTCCATGATGTAAAACATTTTTAAAGTCTTGTGTAATTATTTTGTTCTGTACATGAACGCTATGAAGCGACCAAACACCACACGTATACGGTATAGGCCTACGCTCAATACCTGTCATTTGTCAGGCTGGCGGGTCCCGTCATATAGGCCTATATCATTGTATATTACTAATATGAAGCCTGGTCATTATTTACTTGTTTCGGCCTTCGGGCCTCAAAATATAGCATTCCAAACTTAACTTTGAGCCGATAATGACAATTTGAACATTATGAATAATGAATAATGAAATAGTCCCCTACTCAGTCATGAAAAATATGAAACGGGAAACTTGGTATCATAGGCCTATAATAGCCTATATCATTAGCCTAAATAAAGAGGGTGGATTTTGATAAAGGACAAACATGGCATACAAACTGTTTATTGTTAAAAAAACCCAACAAAAACATAGGATGTATTTTTAATTATTTGTGTCCTTCATGGGACTCTTATATTTTGGACATACCCTGTATTATGATAAAATTACTGATGACGTGACCCCTAGGCCTGACGTGTCAAAACGGCGATCTGGCGATACACGCAAAACAGAGGGAGTACATTTTACAAATTGAACAGCCAATAACAAACTCTATTGGAGGACACATGTACGACACGGCGAAACTTGGGGATGTCATTACATTACATTACTCACCGTTCAATCGATTATGATTAGTTGACGATTGCGACAGTCTGTGTGATAATGTGGGAATCATTATGTTGTGCTCTTGTGTTTTATCGTGTCTTTATAATATGACTTTGTTACCAGTAATTATGCAATTTAATAGAACAATGTCGATAAAACGGCGATATTATAATACTAGGACGCTTATGTTTTACTTAATATTCGTGTGTGCTGGGGTGTGGTGTACAGTTGTCACGGGTGGCGGAGTCAGTTCATCAGTAACAACAACAACACATCGATCATCATCTTCCTATCTAGGATCAGCAAGTGGTAAGACACTATTGAAGGGTATTATAATATAAACAGTGCATTGATCAAATCTTGTATTGTTTGCTGCTATGTGTTAGGAAAAGTGCTGGGGCTTCTCTTTATATAGTTCAGAGTTTATCATTTAGCCTATGGATGCCCTATAGCCTAGCCTAGTATGTATAACCATGAAAGTAACTTTCATGGTATAACTATTTTATCTTAAAAAGATCTTATTTTATTTTTGCCTGCCCCCCCCACCCCCCCCCCCCCCCCCCCCCCCCTCCTGATCATGCTCTCTTTTTATAATGACCAATCATAGCCTATTTTATAGACATCCATTATTAATATACTAACTCTCTCTCAAAAGACTAAAGAGTAAGACAGAGCTATGAAATGAAAGCATTCTGAGTCGGTGTCAGATATTTTCATCATTCATGTCATTATTATTGTTCAACTTTGCAGAATAAAATGCCGATGGATCAAACTTTTGCTTCAGATATCATATTTAGTGTCCAAAGAATCACAGATATCTGTATACTACATGTATAGCTTGGTTACAAGTAAATAACTCAACCAATTTTATTTCCATTTCCAAGAAAAAACTGGCTTGAATATGGAATTGGATTGCCCAAGTATTCCCCCGCTAAGACGTAAACATTGAAGCCGGCTGTCTATGCAAGTTTACGTAGGAAAATGCTAGGCCAGGGTTTTGTCAATTAATAAACAAAGACCTAAAAATAATCTTTTGCACTCCTCGTAATGCTCTCATTAATCACACAGAAACTTAGGTCTCTTTCTGCAACTGTCTGAATGTGTGTACACGTGTGGACTGATGGTCTACGTTAGGGCTGTCATCGACATGGACGATGTCGACATTATGTCGATATCGGCTATTATCCCGACATGTCAATATCAACTTTGCGATGTCGATATAATTAACATTAAATCGTCCCTAATGATTTGAGAAAAAAATAATCGGCAAAGTGATTTATTTTTAAATGACAATCGGCAAGAGTTGTTAAAAAACCCAATATACAACGATAGCAAACCGTTAAAAGTAATCACGCTAGTTCCCCCTCACAACTTGCTCCATCTAATATTTTGCAATGCCATATTTCGACTAGAGGCGTATTATACTAAATGATTTTTAACTTGTGTACATTGACTTAGCGATATTTTCGATCACCGGTAATATTAATTTGCGGGGACAATCGGCTTGGTATTTGGATCATAATATGTCGACATCATGTCGATATCGAGATTCTAAAATAGCAACATGTCGACATGAAAAAAATATCTCGATAACAGCACTAGTCTACGTCTATCTGTAGTGTCACAAAAATGTCAAAAAGCCCGTTCACACCAAATTGATGATCAATCTTGGAATGGATATTGAATATGATCCGTACATTAGTCGTTGTATAACAGTCATGAATCATGATGCAATTTGCCTAATGCCTAATAATGTCCTCCTACATGTAGTTACTACTAGTTACGGAGTCTAATAATGCCCTACTAATGTAGTTACTACTAGTTACTGAGTCTTATAATGCCCTACTACATGTAGTTACTACTAGTTACGGAGTCTGCTATATTGTCTATTGACACTGAACATCATACTTTTACTGTATAGCGGGGGAATCATGGATGGAGGGAGGGCGTACAAATTCTCAGAAAAAAACATGATATTCAGAAAAGTTGAAAAATAGGCTTTTAATTTTGTACTGAATGTAATGAAAGTAATATCTGACATCCCAGTTTAATTTAATTGAATTGGTTCATTTCATAGCTCTGTATTATGTGTCAGAGCTAGTGCCGACAAATAGATAGTGAATTGTAGCAGTTAAGGTTGTTCCTATGGCAAATTTTTTGTTTGATATTTTAATAGAGCTTGCTTAGCTTCACAATAATATGAAATTTGAGATTGATCGGAGGTACGGGTTTCTTAGGGAGGTTAATTAATTGGCTATTAATTATGTGTTAACTTTTAAGATATCTAATTGAAATCTTGATATACATGTAATGTTGTCCATAATGTAATAATCATCCGTTGAAAGTTTCATCGAAATCGGAG